>APFE030797292.1:0-15618 GCA_000404065.3 Pinus taeda | reverse complement strand
CTTTATACCATAAAAATTGATCCGGTTCTAAATATGAAGATGCAATACATACCTTTTGTAATAGTGGTACACCATGTAGATCAAAATGTTGCTCCATCTGAAGTATCCAATTTACCGGATCCTTCCCATCAAACTTCCTCATCTTGTTTTTTCTTGATCTTAGGAGCTCGGTCTTGAAACGACTGTAACTCTGTACTTTCAGATCTTTAAGTTTTGAAATTGTGACCTACATTAGCCCTCTGTGTCCTCTTTCCAATGCCACCAGTTTGACCCCAATTGGATTCTCCAATGAAGAGTTATTTCAAATCTCCCAGAGTGACCTGATTATAGACTTTCCAGTAGAGCGAAATTGTATGAAGTGCCACGTGTCACTATTTGGACCTTTCCAGAAGAGCGAAATTGTATGAAGTGCCACGTGTCACTATTTCGACCTTTGATTCTGAAAAATATCTAGAAGAAACTACAGCCCGTCCTCTTTTTGTACCTTTTTGCGAAATTTCAATCCGATCCTCAGAGAGAAAGTTATGATGATTTTCCCTAGGTCACCTGTTTTGAATGTAATTCAGGATTCTGCAAAAGGACCAACTTCCTCAGATCATATCTCCGAAAATATAGTGCGAAAAGCTCTGAAAATCGGACCTGAGATTCAGCGCGCTATCTTCTCAAATGGGTTTTGTTTTCAGTTTCTGAAACATCGCAAAAAAAAAGTTATAGCGAAAATGCCACGATGACCTATTTGGAGCAGCGAAACCCTAGAATCCAAAGCTTTGATACCAAATGTTATGAAACTAGCTCAAGAAAAGATAGATCAACGCCTTAGAATTCAGCCTCTTTGAGGGGCAACCTCCTTTACATTAGATAATGAAACAATTCTTGGATGATACAAATGAAAAGACCTCATTTCTATATATAGGAGTCTAAGGGGTCATTATATAATCAGAGCCTACATAACAATAATAATGTTAATAATGGGACAATAGTGGGCTTCTATGGGGCACAATAGTAACAATATGGGCACTACATGGGTACATCAATATAATAAAGGGGTTGTACTAATAATAATAAGGGGTTACACCAGTAGTATAGGGGCCTAACAGTAGACAACTCAACCAAGCTACGTATCAGGACCATTTAGACCAGAAACAACAAATTGATGTTCCAGAGAAGAGTGATGTAACTTCAATCTAGTCTTAGGATGACAAGTTGTTACAAAATCCCAGTGATCAGAGTATTACACAAAAGATTGATCTAGAATGGTCTGATTCCTTCTCAATGCGTCAATTTTGTTTGTAACTTAGAAGATCATATCAACATGTATCAACAAAGATCACAGTTTCGAGACAGAAAGACATTTGAAACAAAAAAAAGATAAAGTCTTTTTCATTAACAACCTTTGAGGACAAAGCTTTTTGAGGAGGAAGGCAATGTTATGAATAAATATATAGGAAATAATGTAAAATAATGTAAATATGAATAAATATATAGGAAATAATGTAAAATAATGTAAATGATAATAATCATAAATAATTATCAGTTAATTAATAATTAGGTTGAAGAGACATGTAATATTCTCAACCCAGAATATTCCTCAAACCCCAACAAAAACTCCAACCAAATATGTGCAAATGATATAATAACCCAGAAGTGATAAAATAACAGTGGAACAACATATAATAATGTAAACCGGGAATATAAGCAAATACACAAGAAATGCAACGAGAAATGCTAAGCCATTTTATTATATTGAGCAATAAATGAGTACAGGAGGTCATTAGACAGATGGCACCTCGACTTGCACAATGCAAGTGAAGAAATACTCTCAGAATGACAAGAATGGCCTCTCTGCATGGATGCTGCTGTTGTGTTGCTGCTGCTGCTAGAAAACAAATGATGATTTGGGGCTGCTCTCCTCCTCGGAAAAAGCTGAAACACTGGATTCAGACTCTACTCAAGAAACCCAGAAAAACCCAGAAAGCTTTCCTGGAATGGCCTCACATTGATCTGCGTCCTAGCTGCTGGGAAACCGCTGTGCTGCTGGAAATCAAATGAGGATTTGGGGCTGCTCCCCTCCTCAAAAAGGGCTGAAACTCTGGAATCAGACTCTACTTAAAAAGCCCAGAAAGCTTTTCTGAAATGGCCGACCCCCGAAAATCACCCCCTTGGGGTTCTGCGCAGTTTCTCAAAGATGCTGATGAAACTGCGCCTGGAATGCTGATGAAACTGCTGCTGAGATGCTGATGAAACTACTGCTGGAATGCCAATGGAAATACCTTGCTTGAGCAGGCACTCGAAGTCCCCCGGCGCTAAGGGTGAGATCTTCGAACGGAGACACTCAATGCACTAAACAATGCTGCAGACTAGCTAAACAGCCAGCGTGCTCTAAGTTGAAATGACTATCACAAATGCTCATAACCAAAATGATCCCAAATGAGGGGGTTCCTCTCTATTTTATAGCCTTTGCCTCTCACAATCCCTAGGCTCACTTTCTCCTTCGTGATCCCCTTCTTGCCATGTGTTCCTTCCCTCCCGTGCAGTCCCTCCATGTGTCTGCGTGGGCCCCATTTCTGCGTCCCCCTTGGTTCCCCCTTAAGTCACAACGTTGTGCTACCTAGGAAGTGACTTTTTATTCTAAAGTGAGTTATGTTCCCCCTTCCTCACTTTTTATTTACAAATAACTATGAAAGGCAAAAATCGAACAAAATCGAATATTCCAATTAGCCATAGCTAATTAGGAATATTACAGTCTCCCCCAACAAAATGTTGCTTGTCCTCAAGCAACTGAAGTGATGGATGTTGTAAGATCTCCTCACTCTCCCAAGTGGCATCCTCATCCGGCAAATTCTTCCACCTCACCAAGAATTCCTGGACCGTCTTGCTCTGCAACCGTCTCTCCCTAGAGTCAATGAGTGCCTCCCGCTGCAATACCAAATGCCACTCATCATCCATGGGTGGTAGCTCATCCGTCACGGTCACCTGCTGCCCGAATGCCTTCTTCAGGCATGATACATGAAAAATGTTATGAATCTTGCTGCCTTGGGGTAGCTCCAACTCATATGCAACCTGTCCGATCCTGTGTATCACCTTGTATAGCCCATAAAAGCAGGGATTGAGCTTCTCATCCCCCTTTTGCTTCAGCAATGACTGTCGGTATGGCTGTAATCGTAGGTAGGCCATGTCCCCTACCTCGAACTGCCTCTCCACTCGACCCTTGTCGGTATATAGCTTCTGTTGGTTCCACGCTGTATCCATGTTATCCTTGAGAGCTCGGAGGATATCTTGACTCTCTTGGATCCAAATCTTGGCTCTAGGAGCCCTGCTATCACCAAAGATCACGTTGACAAAAGATAAAGGATGATACCCATATAAGGCGTAGAATGGTGACATACCAACGGACATGTGATGCGAAGTATTGTAGCAGTACTCCCCCAGATGCAGCCACTTCAGCCATGCTCGCTGCTGTCCACTGACATAGTTACGCAAGTAGCCCTCCAACCACTTGTTAACTATCTCCGTCTGTCCGTCCGTCTGTGGGTGATAACTGGCACTCGGTGTCAACTCCGTCCCGGAAAAGCTCCTGCCAAAACCCACACATGAAACGGCTGTCCCTGTCACTGACGATGGTCTTAGGAAGACCATATAGCCTGAAGATCTCCCTGAAGAACAACTCAGCCACCTGTACTGCTGTATAGTGTGCGGATATGGCAAAGAAATGTGCGTACTTTATCAGTCGATCAATGACGACAAAGATACAATCCTTGCCCTGTATCATGGGCAACCCTGTGATGAAATCCATCGAAATACTCTCCCATTTCCCCTTTGGAATGGGAAGAGGTTGCAATAATCCTGCGGGATGGCTCATCTCTCCCTTGTTCCTCTGGGAAACATTGCACTCCCGGATGTGTTGGAGTACGTCCTCCTTGAGGCCCTTCCATGAGAACCTCTAATGGCCCTGTAGGTTTTGGTAAAACCCTGATGTCCTGCCAATGGGGAATCATGTGATGCCTAGAGTATCTTCTTCTTGAGCTGAGACCCCTCAATCAAGAAGATCCGGTCCCTGTAGTAGATGATCTCATTGACCACCCTGTACCTGTCATCTACCACCTGCCCATCTAGAACCTCACATGCAAATCTGTCCTTGGAGTATTCTACTAAGAGTCGAGCCCTCCAATCTGTATCCAAGCTTATAAAAGACAACGTGGCTGGTCTATGTGAAAGGGCATTTGTTACCACGTTGTTCTTACCTTTGACATACTCAATGTCAAAGTCATATGCTTGGATTTTACTGATCCACCTCTGCTGCCTCTCCTGTTGCTGCTTCTGCTCTAAAAAGAACTTGAGGCTGTTGTGATCAGTCCTCACCCTGAACCTGTTGCTTACCAAATACTGCCGGTACTTAGCCAATGCATGCATGATGGCCAGCATCTCCTTGTCGTATATGGAATACAACCTCTCGTGCGAAAGGAGCTTCTAGCTCTCAAATGCTATAGGGTGACCTCCCTGCATCAATACTGCGCCGATCCCCTCTCCCGACACACCACACTCCAAAACAAATGGCTGCGTGAAATCTGGCAATGCAAGCAACTCCTGGATAGCCCACTCAATCTCATCCCGATAGGCCTTGGGGTGCTTATAGGGGGTGGTAATCACGGCCTGTATGCACTGCTCAAGCTCGATGGTGTGCTCAAACCCCCGATTTGGTGGCTGTCCTGGTGGAATCTCCCCAAACACTATGGCATACCAATCAAGGATAAACTGTATCTCTGGGTGTACCGTTTTCCCTGTAGTTCCTACCTCTGATGCACACGGCTCCATTGCCCACTATATGTCTCCCTTTCGGAAGACTGCCTCCATCCGATGAGCCGAGACAATCTGAGGTGGATATGTGTGTTGTCCCCGTATCTTTTCATGCCTCCCTGTCTTCTCATCATCCCACTCCATCTCCAGGGTCTTCCAATCTGTTGTGGCCTTCCCTAGAGTAATAAGCCATTGAACACCCAGTATCATGTTAGTGTCCGGAATATCGACCACGAAAAAGTGGTCAGTCAATGTGTAGGTGCCCATCGTGACTGAAAGTTTTAGAACATAATGAGCACACGTCATGGTTTGATCTCCTGGGACCAAGACTGAAAACCCATCGAAGCTCTCTGTCTGTATACCTCTCCGCTCAACCATCTGGGCATCGATGAAGTTGTGGGTTGCCCCACTGTCAACCAAATCTGATACGCGTTGGCCACGTACTGTCCCTCGTACGCGTAGTGTCAGATACTTGGGAACTCCCCGCAATGCTGCAAGGGCCCCTCCGATGGGTGCAAAAGATGCACCCCCTGGTGGTGGTGGTGGAGGTGGCAAAGGTCCCTGTATGGCATGGCTATCTCCTGCCTCCATATACTCCTCGTCATCCTCTTCTCCACTGCTCTCGGAGAAGACCTCAATAAAATGTGCTTTACTAGCAGCACATCTATGTCCTGGTGCCCATGGCTCCTGACAAGTGAAGCACAACCGCTTCTTCTTCAGCGCCCTCCTGGCATCATCGTCAAGCTGTACTCGTCCTAGATTCCCCGTTGGATGTGGAATCCTCACATCCTTCCCCTTAGACTGGAAAGTCTGTCTCTTGGGGTAAGGTGTCCGGGTCCTAGGTAAGACATCCTGTAAGTCTCGGGTCTTGTTGATAGCGTCCTGGAGCGTAGCTGGTCTAGTGGATCGGACTAGACCCTGAAGTGGCTCTACTAACCCCTCAACATACATATAGACCCTCTGTGCCGTGGAGAGGTCTGGCACCATCACGGAGACTCTCAAGAAATCTGCATTGTAGGTCTCTGGGCTCCTTGTCTGTTTGAGCCTTGTTATCTCAACGAAATGCTGCTCTGGATCCCTTCGATCAAATTGCTCCATCAGTCTCCTGGTAAACTCGGCATATGACGTCACTGTGGAGTGCGTGCCCCAATGTAACCATCCCATGAAACCACCAATCCGGGGCCTCGCCATCCAAATGCAACGTTGCCACCTTGATGGCCTCTGCCTTCGACATCTGGTTAAGTTGGAAATAAATGTCTAGCTTCTCCACCCAAGACTTTGCTGAACTGTTTGATGAGCCATCAAATTTAGGCAAGTGGAATCTGCTCGCTGCACGGTGGGTGTCGCCATCATGGTAATGTCGATACCCTCTGTGATGATCACGGGGTTTGCTATCCCGCTGGAGCTAATCAAAATCTCTGAATGAGAGGGCTTCCTTGAACTCCTGCCCATAGGCTTGGTACTCTGCAAAATAATCGCCCATATGCCCGGGCTCTGCCTCCTGCTGGGCTGTGGCCCCCGTGTCTGCTTGTAAGAAGGTGGGCATGGTAGAGCGTGTAGGGGCATGTGAGGTCCCCTGCTGCGCAGTATCACGCTGCTCTGGCAAGTGATGGGATGCACCTGATCCCTCACCGATCTGAAAAACTCGTGGGCTCTCCCGCTGTCTGGCCTCTACTGCCGTGAATCTCTGCCCCATCACCTCAATCTGCCTCGACAGATCCTGCACTGATTTGAGGAGCATATCTGCAAATCTCTTCCCGTCCTTGTCTGCCATCTGCTCTGCATCCACTACTGGCTCTCTCTGTTCTGCGTCTACCACAGGTTCCTCTTGTTTTGTGTCTGCCATAGGAACACAATCTCCCTTTCCGTAGGTATTCTCCAACCTACGCCCAGTGTCTCTGTATCTTTGACCTCTGTAACAGATATAGGGTTTTTTCCTCCTGCCTCCTGCTGGGCTGCGGCCCCCGTGTCTGCTTGTAAGAAGGTGGGCATGGTAGAGCGTGTAGGGGCATGTGAGGCCCCCTGCTGCGCAGTATCACGCTGCTCTGGCAAGTGATGGGATGCACCTGATCCCTCACCGATCTGAAAAACTTGTGGGCTCTCCCACTGTCTGGCCTCTACTGCCGTGAATCTCTGCCCTATCACCTCAATCTGCCTCGACAGATCCTGCACTGATTTGAGGAGCATATCTGCAAATCTCTTCCCGTCCTTGTTTGCCATCTGCTCTGCATCCACTACTAGCTCTCTCTGTTCTGCGTCTACCACAGGTTCCTCTTGTTTTGCGTCTGCCACAAGAACACAATCTCCCTTTCCGTAGGTATTCTCCAACCTACGCCCAGTTCTCTGTATCTCTGACCTCTGTAACAGATATATGGTTTTTTCCTCGGTGTCATAGATTGCTAGCTCCATAGGCTGAGCCAAATCTTTGCTTTGATACCACTGTAATATCCCCAACCCAGAATATTCCTCAAACCCCAGCAAAACCTCCAACCAAATATGTGCAAATGATCTAATAACCCAAAAGTGATAAAATAACAGTGGAACAGCATATAATAATGTAAACCGGGAATATAAGTAGATACACAAGAAATGCAGCGAGAAATGCTAAGCCATTTTATTATACTGAGCAATAAATGAGTACAAGAGGTGATTAGACAGATTGCACCTCGACTTGCATAAGGCAAGTGAAGAAATACTCTTAGAATGACAAGAATGGCCTCTCTGTGTGGATGCCGTTGTTGTGTTGCTGCTGCTGCTAGAAAACAAATGATGATTTGGGGCTGCTCCCCTCCTCGGAAAAAGCTGAAACTTTGGATTTGGGTTTTACTCAAGAAACCCAGAAAAACCCAGAAAGCTTTCTTGGAATGGCCTCACATTGATCTGCGTCCCAGCCGCTGGGAAATTGCCGTGCTGCTGCTGCTGCTGGAAATCGAATGAGGATTTGGGGTTGCTCCTCTTCTCAGAAAAGGCTGAAACTCTGGAATCAGGCTCTACTCAAAAAACCTAGAAAAACCCAGAAAGCTTTTTTGAAATGGCCGACCCTCGAAAATCACCCCCTTGGGGTTCTGCGCAGTTCCTCAAAGACGCTGATGAAACTGATGCTGTAATGCTGATGAAACTGCTGTTGAGATGCTGATGAAACTACTGCTGGAATGCCAATGGAAATACCATGCCCAAGCAGGCACTCGAAGTCCCCCGGGCTAAGGGTGAGACCTCCGAACGGAGACACTCAATGCACTAAACAGTGCTACAGACTAGCTAAACAACCAGCGTGCTCTAAGTCGAAATGACTATCACAAATGCTCATAACCAGAATGATTCCAAATGAGGGGGTTCCTCTCTATTTTATAGCCTCTGCCTCTCACAATCCCTAGGCTCACTTTCTCCTGCGTGATCCCCTTTTTGCCATGTGTTCCTTCCCTCCTGCGTAGTCTTTCCATGTGTCTGCGTGGGCCCCATTTCTGCGTCCCCCTTTGGCTCGCTTGGTTCCCCCTTAAGTCACAACGTTGTGCTACCTAGGAAGTGACTTTTTATTTTAAAGTGAGTTATGTTTCCCCTTCTTCACTTTTTATTTACAAATAACTATAGAAGGCAAAAATCGAACAAAATCGAATATTCCAATTAGCCATAGCTAATTAGGAATATTACAAGACATGTCTAAATGAGACATGACTCCATGAAGAGACACCTGCTTGGTATATAAGCAAGCCTCTCATTTTCATTGTATCAATCATTCTTATTTAATATTTAATATATAATATTTGTATCCTCATGGATATCTTTATAATCCAAGTCTTTTGGAGTAATTAATCTGTATAAGGAACTTTGTTCGCTTTAGATTCAAGCCCAAACAGTGAGATATGCTTGACTGTAAGTTGCTGCTGTCATAACCGCATGCAGTCCTCTTTTTCCTTCGCACATGTGACTGATATTGGCCCTAGAAGAGTCCCAAGACCTTCGCTGCCCCTTCTATCTTCTTCGCTGCACTTGGAGGCTCCTTCTTCGTCCTTCACTCACCTTTTCTTGGCTCCTTTACTTCGCTGATTTCAGAGGTAGATGAATGGGATGTTGGAGGAGTGGACAGCCTCTATATATAGAGGACTGTCCCTCCTTTAGGCTGACTTGAAGACTGCTGGTTGACTTGTTTTCTTTGCTTCAATTTGCTTCATTTAATGGTGCCATTGCTAGGATGAGGCTTGACTTTGCTTGGAGGTGTATTCTTTGACTCTGATACATAAATATACATGGTGTAACATTCCCTTAAGGTCTTCAACATAATTCTTTTGATTCTTTGACTTAACTTTAGCACTTTAACATGTGCTAGACCTACTTCAATGAACAAGAAGCTCATTGACATATATTATAAAAATAATATTTCTTTTCTTGAATAAATACAAATATCAAAAGTATATTTATGAAGACCGAACCTAGTTACATTTCTTTCAACACCTTCTTGGTTATTCGAACTTTCCCCTTAGCAAAGTACGTGTTTCCTCATGTGGGTGATCCCCACGCTTTACCAACAAAATATTTCGGCCTCCTTTTCCTTCCTAAGTCTTTTCCCAAAAATCTTATGGGTCCCACAACTTCCAAAATTGTCAAAATTGTAAAACAGTGAACCCGTGACAAATTAATTCAGGAAGGGACATTACACTTTGACTGGTCTCCCTTGATTCGTGCAAGCTGATTCAACCTTTGACTGATCTTCCATAATTCGCGTTGTTCGCTCTCACTTCTTATCCATGTATGGTTATTTGCATAGAGCTAACGCCTACCCTTTATTGATTTGTGGCTTCTCATGTGGTTATACAAGTTGGTCAAATGGTATTTGCTGTCCAAAAGTCCGCATTCTAGCAGCCTCAGGTACTTGAGTTTCTTGTTACCCTAAGTCTGCTACTATTACCAGATCCGTTGTCCAGCTGACCGTAGGAAGTTCTCATAGAATTTTGCTGCTCTATTGCAAGTTATATAATGGATTCCTTCCTCAGGAATATACACAATGATACTTCCACACTTGCTTCACGGGACACTTTTTGTTTACTTGCTAGACAAAATCAGATCCTGTGATTTTCCAAACAGAAGATTAAAAAAAGAAAATAACTAACTAGAGTGGAATCTTTCACTGCCAAAATTAGTAGAAGGAAAGGGGTCTTAAATTCCTCAGAGCCACAACTCAAGAAAACAGATGAAAATTAATCCAAATCAATGATCCAAAATGATCCAAAATGATCCCAACTCTCTTCTATTTATGGATTCCCCCAATTTGCACTTCTTTGCCCCAACTGACCCAAAATTTACCCAATGTTGCCCCAAGCATTAGATAAGTGGGTTTTCCCCCTTTATCATGACTATAGCCTATGGGGTTGGATAGGCTATTCCGTCCTTGGGCAATTAATCAACAGGGGACATTACAAATATTTATCACATAACATATTTCTAGTTAAAACATAATTGGTAGCATTGTCCATGATTGCTTGGGCAACTTGTTTGACCGCAACTTCTTCTAGATTCTCTGCCAACATTGAATATATCATATTTCCATTTTTTATATGTGAGGATGCATTGAATGATTTTGGGACATGGTTCCTTTAGGGCATGCTACAAGAAAATTGAGGATTGTTCTATTCTTTTGATTCATTCACTTGTGTGATAAATGGTGCAACCAATACTCTCCCATGAACTTTCAAGGTCTTTTATTGGCACCTTGGTACATTGTAACTTCTTATTTAGCTCTTTCCCCGTAAGTGCAATATATGAGGGGGATCTGTATTTAGGGCCTCCTGCAATAGTCTTTACTATGGGCTGATAAAAAGGAGGGCTTTTAATGTTAAAAGAGAGGGTACCAAAATCTCATCCCTGTCATATCTACCTCTTTCCTCTTCTTTTCATTAAAATTCTCCAAGGTCATTTAAGCTCCTGGGGTTGTGCGAGGAAGGAAGAAAGGAAAGGTGATACTTGGACTTGCTGCAACACTTGATTAGCAACTACTAGGAGATGGTATTGGAGATCTATCCATTCCTGAAACTTCTAACATCATCCTTGCTTGCTTTGCATTGCTTTCTTTGATGCTATCCAAAGCAATTTGCGTAGGTTTCCTAAGTGACCCAAGGAAAAGGATAAATAGAGGACAGCCAAGGAGAGACTTATTGTGTGCAAGAGAGATGTGACCTCTCTTGTGCTAGGAGTGCCCTTAGAGGTCAAGATTTGGTCACAGAGGCTGAGGTCTGATCATGGAGGCCAAGATCTTCTGTTCTGAGAGGGTTAGGTGAAGGGAGCAAGGTTTCCGGGGTCTTTGAGGGTTGAAGAGCACGATTGAGTTTGATTTAAGGCCTGATTTAGGCTAAGGAAAAAGATCTGTCCAAGCTGCTGAAGGAGGCCAAGTGTAAACTGAGATCTGTGAAGGGCAGAGGGCAAAGTCTTTCTATGAACATAACCTAAATAGAAAACTATTCTTGTGTGAATACCAATCCAAGAAGAGAAGCCATAACATCTCCAAGAGAAATCCAAACTATTTATTTGGAGGGGCACAAAGATCAGCAAGGAGGTCTGTTTCAGTGCCATTGAGGAGGGCCCTGGTAAAGGGCCCCAGGGGCTTAGTATTATGCCCACAATGAGACGAGGACCAACATAAGACATCTGGGGGGTTTTGTGTCCAACCAAAGGGGTATGTGTTAGTCGATAAACCTTAGGCAAGAGGAACATAAGGTTCGATCTGTAGCTTCAGGAGAGCCAAAGACTTCCACAACAGGCCGAGGGTATTTGATCTGTTGTAAGGCTGATGTGTGTGATTTATGTTAGCTGTGATAGACAACAAGAAGGCCGTGTGAGGTGGTATTCTTAGGAGGAAGTGGATTCCTGAGTTTATTCTTTGAAGTCTGTCCATCTAGGAGGATTGGACAGTGCTGGTTTGGAAGGCTATTGTACAGTAATCTGAAGGGCAGATCTACTGTGAGAAGCCATTGAATTTGGAGCTGATTGTACAGCCACCCTAAAGGATCTAAGGGATTGTGATATGTTGAGCGTATTTCGTGAGGTCTGTTCACAAATGGAATTGTGAACAGAGTGTTTTTCGAAGGCTAATATGTAGTGTGCTTAATGTACAAAGCCACCGTGAGTAGTAGAGGTTTTTGGAGCTGATACATATAAGAAGCCGGAGGATCTGACTTGTTGTGAGCAGCAGTATATGATAGAGAACTAGAAGGAGCCAGATCACAGTGTGCTGGTGGCAAAGGACAGGCCAGGTGTCAAGACAAAGTGGACTACAAGGGCTGGTGGTAAAAGGACATTTTTAGCAAGTTATGTTTTGTTCTTGTCTCTTATTGGGCAGATAACAGATCTGAAGAAGTAGATCACAAGTGCTAGTTTTGTATACTGTGTATAATAGCTGTACTAGTGATCAAGGGCCATGATCCATGGTACGGGAGCCCCGTGATTCTTTTATTGATAGACTAATAAAATAATCTAGCTTTGGGCTCAAATCTCTATGTGCTTAATTTATTTCACTGTTGTTTTGTTGTGCAAAGTACTTGTTAGTTGAGGGCTCCTAGTGTGTTTGTATGCATGATTAGCCTCATACTAGATCTAGCGCCTAAGGAAAATTCAACATGGTATCAGAGCTACTTTGAAGAGTATGTGGATTTGAATGTGCACAGGGATGCAGAGTGAGCCAATGGAGGTTGTGTAGGCTCAGAGGGAGTCTAGCTTTAGAGGGAGATTACAAAGGAATGTCAGCCACCCAATGGAACCCTGAATCTTTAGGTTCAAGCAAGAGAGTGGAATTTTCAGCCCATGCAAGGACAGTCATGAACCATGCGAGAACACTCATGGTCGTGCAAGGAAAAGTCATGCTGCATGCGAGGACAATGATGCACCATGCAAGATAAAGCTTGGCCAAGTATAAAAGAAGACGTGGCACATGTGAGGACAGATATGGCTACGCATGGGAAAGTCATGACTCATGCAAAGACAATCATGGGCATGCAAGGAAAGTCATGGAGCTGGATATTTCGAAGCGTGAAGGAAATACCTTCCTTACTAAGAGGGAGTGTTAGAATTTTGGGTAGCTCGGAAGATATTTCCAAGAAGGATACCCACCAAAAGTGGTTGGTTAGGCAAATTACCTAATAGTGGGGTTTTGGACCCAAAGTGTGGGTTTAGGACCAAAAGAAAAGAATTATTTATTCTAATGGGTTGAGAGGCGAAAGTCTAGAGGTTTCCTATGTGACCCAAGGAAAAGGATAAATAGAGGAGAGCCACTAAGAGGCTCTCATTGTGTGCAAAAGAGATGTGACCTCTCTTGTGCTAGGAGTGCCCTTGGAGGTTGATAGCTGCTCATGGAAGCCAAGGTTTGCTGTTTTAAGAAGGCCGAGTCAAGGGAGCAAGGGTGTTGAGGTCTTGGATGGATGAAGAGCAAGGCTGAGTTTGATTTAGGGCCTGATATAGGCTACGGAACAAGATTCGTTCAAGCTGCTGAAGGAGGTGAAGTGTAAACAGAGATCCGCGGAGGGCTAAGGGCAAAGGGTTTCTATGAACATAACCTAAATAGCAAACCATCCTTGTGTGAATACCAATCTAAGATTAGAAGTTACAACATCTCCAAGAGAAGTCCAAACTGTTTATTTGGACGAGCACAAAGTTCAGTGAGGAGGTCTGTTTCAGTGCCATGGAGGAGGGTCGTAGCCCTAGTAAAGGGCTGCAGAGCCTCAGTAATCTACCCAGAACTGGCTGAGGACCAACAGAAGACATCTGAGGGTTTTGTGTCAAGTCGCAGGGGTATATGTTAGGCGAGAAACCACAGGAAATAGGAACAGAAGGTCTATCTGTAGCTTCAGGAGGGCCGAAGACTTCCACAGCAGGCCGAGGGTATTTGGTCTGTTGTAAGGATGACGTGTGTGGTTTATGTTGACTCTGGTAGACAGCAAGAAGGTTGTGTGAGGTGGTATTCTTTGGAGGAAGTGGATTGCTGAGTTTATTCTTTGAAGTTTTTCCATCAAGGAGGATTGGACAGTGCTGGTTTGGAAGGCTAATGTACAGTAATCTAAAGGGCAGATCTACTGTGAGAAGCCATTGACTTTGGAGCTGATTATATAATCACCCTAAAGGATCTAAACGACTATGAGATGCTGAGCGTATTTCTCGAGGCCTGTTCACAAATGGAATTATGAACAGAGTGTTTTTCGAAAGCTAATATGCAGTGTGCTTAATGGACAAAGCCACTGTGAGTAGCAAAGGTTTTTGGAGCTGATACATACATGAAGTTTGAAGGATCTGACTTGTTTGTAGCAGTATATGACAGAGATCTGGAAGGAGCCAGATCACAGTGTGCTGGTGGTAAAGGACAGGCCAAGTGTCAAGACAAAGTGGACTAAAAGGGCTGGTGGTAAAAGGACATCTTCAGCAATTAAGCTATGTTTTGTTGTTGTCTCTTATTGGGCAGATTGCAGATCTGAAGAAGTAGATCACATGTCCTAGTTTTGTATACTGTGTATACTAGTTGTACTAGTGATGAAGGGCCATGATCCCTGGTATGGGAGCCCCATGATTCTTTTATCGATGGATTAATAAAATAATTGAGCTTTGGGCTCAAATCTTTGTGTACTTAATTGATTTCGTTGCTGTTCCGCTGTGCAAAGTACTTGTTTGTTGAGGGTTCCTAGTGTGTTTGTGTGCGTGATTAGCCTCAGACCAGATCTAGGGCCTAAGGAAAATTCCACAAGTTGGAAAACTTTTGCACTTTACTTGCATTTCATCCTTTTTATCCACTCAAAAACAATGTTCCATGCCTGGTCAAGAGGCCTCTTAGATTTGATTAAATTTTTTAAAACTTAGCCTTTCATATGTTAGTAGATTGATTTTAAATTTAATAAGCACTGAATATTGAGATAGGAAAAAGTATTAGAAGCATATACCAATGTTTTAAAACTCCGACTCCGACTCCGACTCGGCCGAGGATCAACTTCGACTCCAACTTCGACTCGGTCGGCTCGATTTCAATGACTTAGTCGTTGTAAAAAATACATTAAATATTTATTTGTTATAAAAACACATAATTTTAAAGATTTTCATTCATGTTTCCAAACACACAACATTAGAATATAGATAGAAGACAACTTACGATCAAAGTAGGCTCATGAATATATCCATTATATCAAAATGGCACCCAGTGCACTGTGCAATACATACACAATGATGATATAGAGATCAAAACAAAAACACATAACCAAGGAGGCTATAAATGGCCTCTACAACAAAAGTCTCTGACCAGTACTGTTGGCTATTGCTAGAGTTGCCAACATCATCTGGGTCAGTGTTACTTGGGAGCGGGAGCTAAAGTGGGAAGCGAGAGCGAAAACGGGAGCGGGAGCGACATTTTCAAAAGCTCCTGGTTTGGGAGCGAATCCTGGAGGAGTTCGACAACCAATGTCACTAACATCAAGGTACATAGAGGGATTGGTGCTCTTGATTAAATACGAGTTCCATACCCTAATACATGACAAAATTCAATGGAAACATTGCAATCCTCCAATCCTGAAATCCTGAAAAACTGATAAGTCTGCTGGATTTTGAATGAAATCTAAAATTCTACTTTCTCCATATGAAATCCAATGAGGCCGAAATCACTCTCGAACATCTTGAGTCATTTCATGGTAATGTTAAAAATTTAAGTAAAAGGATGAAAATGAAAATTAAGGAGAATGTCACTTTTAATTTAAGAATTTAACATTACCATGAAATTTGAATAGCATATCAATAGTAGAGAGCATTTGAGTGTGTTAAATAGGGTTTAGGAGGGGGAAATGGACCCCAAATAACATTTAGCTAATT
>APFE030797278.1:55256-200801 GCA_000404065.3 Pinus taeda | reverse complement strand
ATGGGGCACAATAGTGACAATATGGGCACTACATGGGTACATAAATATAATAAGGGGGTTGTACTAATAACAATAAGGGGTTACACTAGTAGAATAGGGGCCTAACATAAAGTGTGCCTCAATATGAGGCAAAATAAGATGAAAAACATGTTGATTGGATTATCATGAATATGAAAGCATGTCCATTGGATGATAAGGAATGCTCATTTGAATATTGAGAAAATACTTTGGTTAAATACTAAAAAATTTCTTTGATTTCTGTAACTAGCTAATAATGGACTAAAACCGATTACTATGGTCCTAGCCCCGAAGGGGCAGGGACTAATAAACAACATAGATTTAAACATAATAAACATAATAGTGGGCCAAATTTTCACTTGATATCCACCAAACCTGACTATCAGAATATAGAAAATATTAATATTAGAATTTAAAAAAGAAAATTTGAAGTAGGTTTACCTACTAATTTCCTTCTCCAAATTTTCTACCTTGTAAAAAAAAATATTGCTCCCTGATAACAAAACCTTAATTTTATTCAATATTAAATCATAAAAGACACGGTTCAATAAAAAAAAATCAAATTATCATGCATGAAGCAACAATCTCACATTCTCAACTCCATGATAATAGAATTAATAACTTTGTGAATGCAACCAACAATTTTCTTGGCCCTCCACAAAACCCTTGTTGTCTAAATCATCCATATAATGACAAATAGATTAAAAAACACACACATGTATATATTTTAATCAAAGATCTACCACAAGATGAGAGGGACCAAATCTCATTATATTCAAACATTTTTTCAGAATGCAAACCTTGAAAAATATTTGCACAAATTGAGACTTAATCCCTTTTAGTACTTGATAAATCTGTGATTAAGATGGATCTATAGTGGTTTTATGTGTCTCTATACATAGACTATGTGTAATTTTTCATTCTTCAAATTGTATTTTTGAATAATTTATTATTATTATTTTATATTAAAAGTTGAATGAGTTATACATTTTCTTTTTATTAATAAGTAACTAAATTATTTTACCTTTAATTCATTTTTCTTTCTAAACATTAAAATATTTTACTAAGGTCAACATTCCCTCCCCAAAACCCTTGTCATCTAAATCAACCATATATCATCAATGGGTTAAAGAAAGTATATATCTATTTTAATCAAAGATCTACCAAGAGCCGAGAGGGATCAAATCTCATTATATGCAAACCCTTTTTTAGAATGCAAAACTTGAAAAATATTTGCACAAATTGAGACTTAATCCCTTTTAGTACTTGATAAATTCGTGATTAAATGGACCTATAGTGGTTTTATGTCTCTCTATACATAGACTATGTGTAATTTTTCATTGTTCAAATTGTATTTTTGAATAATTTATTATTATTATTTTATATTAAAAGTTGAATGAGTTTTACATTTTCTTTAGTAACTAAATTATTTTACCTTTAATTCGTTTTTCCTTCTAAACATTACTAAGGTCAACACTATCTCTCTCTATATATATTAGTTAATATAGATATCAAACAATTAAACAATTTATTTAAGTTCTATATTGAAATATTTATAAGAAAAATAGAAGTTCTTTGCTTTTTTATTTCAATTACTTGAGTTATATAAAAATTTATTATTTCATATAGACATCCAAATATTTTCTTTATAATTCCAAGAGTGAAAGTGAAATATTTTTATGACATCTTTTTCATATTGAATTGTGCTATTAACCAATTATTGATGTTTTATAATGGTTTTAATTAAAACTAACCAAATATGTACCATTGTTTATGTTTTTATTATAGCCTACATTTCTTTTCTATTTAAAATATTTTTTAAGGGACACATGTTAACTCCAAATTGAGCATGGACAAAATTACACGTCACCCCCATACTAGATTGTAGAATAAGCAACTCTGCTCGAAAATTACATGTGTGGATATTTGATAGAATACAATAAAAATAAGCTATAAATGGATAAATCAAAGTTGTTTTAAATTTTTATTTATGTATTTTGAGTCATTGTTCCAATCACTAGATCAAGCTCCTTTGGCTTCAGTTCCTTCTTGTTTTCCACATCAGTTCCTTCTTGTCTTCCACATCAAATAACTGAAAACCATCTTCTTCATAATCCCTTTCGAATAGCTCATATGTAGTGAAAGCCATGGAATCGATAGACATGCATATCTTCTCACATATAAAAAAAAAGTAGAGAAAGAAACACCGAGCAACTAAGTTGAAAAGGGGATAAAATGGAAACCAAGCTATGGCTACTCACATTGTCCTCAAAATGCAAAACTCCTCCTAAAACCCGAGGTTGTTCATCCTTTGTAGGGATAAAATTTAATTTAATTTTTAATTAGTTTTTATGCAATATGAATAAGTCAAAATGTTTATAGCACAAGACAAGGCATTACATCTCTTCTATATGGCTAGAAAGACACTCTAGAAACAACAATAATAATAATTTAAAATGAAGCTATAATTTAGTTAACTTTTATGATTTTTTTAATTTCATTACAACATCTCTTCCATATGGTTAGAAAGACTCTCTAGAAGCAATAATAATAATAATTTAAAAGTGAATTATAATTTAGTTAATTTTATGAATTTTTTTTTTTTAATTCATATAATAAAATGTATTATTAAAATAATTTATTTAATGTATATTATAAATTCATGCCTATTAACATTTACTAATAATTTAATTAATATAGTTATCTTAATTTATTATATAAATAAAAAATATTGATAAAAAAGTCTCAAACTTTTAATTTTAATAAATTAAAAATTATAAAAATATTAATATTATAAACATTGTTAAATTAAAACTCATTTTGTATTATTATAAGAAAACAAAATTTTTAATTCTATACTTCTTTAACATCACAAGATTACATATACATTTTTGTGAGAATGATTTGATATTACATAATCATTTTTCTTAAAATGATTTAGGGCTTACCTACATTGATTGTAACAAATTAATTTTTCCATATTGAGAAAACCAACTTGAGACCTATCATGAAGGAAAGTTTTGGCCATGCACTTCTTTAAATCATGGGAAGTTTTACTTTTGGTCGGATGAATTGAAATTTGTGATACATATCCATTCTATGTTTAGAATCTATCTTCCAATTTTATTATGGTTAAGAATTATATGATTTAAAAAATTTAATATTGTTGTCTCGAAAAACATTGTGAATAATAATAAAAATTAATATGATATAAGATAAGAATAATAATAATTAATATGATATAATCTGTTAAAATATAAATAAATCATAAACTAATAATACTAATAAATAAAAATAATAATAAATAATAAGAAAATATAAGAATAGTAATATAAATTGGATTTATAAATAATTATATAAAAGTAAATTATTAAAAATAGTGAGAGTAAGTGAAGTTAATAAAAAAATGAAAAGAAAAAGTTGTATGTTGATACATGTAATGTGTGGATGCAGAATCTTTTCTATTTTTGTCTATTTAATGGATGAAGAGGAGGATGATAATCATTCAGTCCTTCATCTATTTTTTTGGAAGAAAAATGTTGTAAGACAAAGGATTGTAGGTTTTAACCCTATACAGAAATTACCTACAAATGAATTCTTAAAACAAAAAATATAAAATGGCAAGAAACACAAAACAAATACATAGAGATTTTCCCCTGGATCCTGAAATCGAGACTACCAGATTGATTTTTTATTATATTCCTTTCAATGTTACAACACATATATATACATGTCGAAGCATTCATAAACCCCAATCCATTAACCGTGAATTAGAACATAATCATAGTTCCCTAGATTAGATCTACAAGATATCATAGACAGAAAACCATCATGCCCAAAACCATTTCCAAAACTAATGCAAAAATCCATAGGTAGGTCTGCCCACCTAATCTAGAGTCCAAAATATAACACACACCCAACAAGGATTCCCTGGAAGTAGTACGTTAATTGAAGGCTCGGGGGTGGCCAATTGTAGAAAGATTATGTGCAATTGAACCCACTGTTGGGTGGAGAGTCGATCCCAAAACTTTGTTGTTGTTAGCAGGATTCAAATAACGTTCAACTCCGAAATCACAAGTAAGAAATATCATCACTACAAGTAAGTTGTATTTGCTCATATTTTTCGAAATTATATACTAATTAGTTGAATAATTGTGTGTTGATTATAAATCACATAATTGATCTAATTAGTTGTATATTTAAATTGTCGGTTATTCCAAATAGTATTAGAGCTAGATTGCAACTCTTGTGACGTAAGAATCCCATGCTTCATTACAACGCTTGAGACATGTGAGTCTTTATACAATAATATTCGACAAATAATATTATACATTATTATATTAATCTTAAAACTATAAATTTTATTAATAAAGTATATAAATTTTATTATATTTAGCAAAATATTAATATACAATAATAATATTTATATAACAAAAATACTAAAAAAATTATTTAGAAATTTTTTTTTTAGAATTATGATTTAAACATTAAATAAACTTATAATAAATTATAAATTTTCATTATATCTGCTATTTACCAAATAAAACTTTTTATAATAACTTTTTTCGAACCATAAAGTTGGAATTTCAAAAGAAACTTGCTCTTCACGTTTAACTTTTCCACAGTTCTTAACTCGTTTTCATAGTTACAATTCAAAATCATCACATTTTTATAATTTTTTAAACTATAGAAAACAATGTCACAAATTGTTGCATGTACCTAAAGATCACGCCATCAATAATAATCAAGACCACTTTATCTCTCACAATGAAATTTGAGACATACAAGTGGGATAGTTTTGTAAATCAATAGGAATATAATGTGTATATTAAAATGAATCAATAATAAAATGGAATTTTTTATAAATATATACTTAATTTTGGGTTTGTAGGATTATGGTGTATTTTTAAAATGATGGCACATTTGTTTACATTCATTTTTTCAATTCTTCTAAATTTTAGTCTTCTCAACCTATTTTGAGCATTCAATTATCTTCTCATTTTCCATAAAAATCATATGGAAAGCTTTAAAACTATTAAATCACTTTATTATGTTTTATTATTTTGATTTATTACCAATGAGTTTAACATCATAATTCTCTGAGTATAATATACCAATAATAAATTCTGGTCTTGAATTTATATGTGACATCAAGTAAAATTTTATATGGTTAATATATTATAATAAATGTGTGACATCATAATTGTTTGAGTATAATATACCAGTAATAAATTTTGCTCTTGAATTTATACGTAGCATCAAGTAAAATGTTATATGGTTAATTTATTATAATAAACCTGAGGAGATATATAATGGTTTTTAAATATGAAATTTGTAATGAATTATATTTTTTATTAGTCTCCGTCATTTGTGGCATGATATTATATTAATCAAAATTTAAGCTTGGCATTAATTTGTATGTAATTTAATCTAATGTTTTTGTTATTGTTTCTTAAAATATCTTTCTTCGATCTATCAAATAGGGATATTGATTTTCATGATCAATAAGATTTCTTTTTCATCTTATTTGGCTTTTTCTCAAAGCAAAGAGGCTATAAAGTCATATTATTCATGGGTAAAAGAATTTGTTTCATTAATATTTTTCAGAAAGCTAAACTAATGCCAGCATTAGTTCCTGGCATGAAATGTTTGGTATCTCTTGCTATTGTATGTATTGTAGATAAATAAGTCTTGTAAGTTACGAGGCACACAACAGGCCACAATGCAATTACAAGACACACCACACATGCCACCAAACCACCTGGCTCTATGCATATATTGGGTCATTTTTCAGGCACGCCACGCATGCCACCAAACGACCTGGCTCTGTGCATGTGCTGGGTCATTTTTCGAGTGCTTGGTTTGATGAGTTGAGCATTAAAACCCTTATACCCTTATAGACCCTCATAGCATCAGAGATGAGATGAGTATGAAAGAGTCTCCTTAGTGCTGAAACTCTCCTTGATTGATTGATTGATGCCTCCATTTTGATTGTGCCTTCCTCTGTTAGGACTGAATATCTCCTAGCATTGAAACATTGAAATATGCTTTCCAATGTAGGGTTTAATTCTTCTCATCTGCTACCTTCAAATGCTTTCGTTGTTAGAGCAGAAATCAATGCTCAAAACATGACCCAATTATAGGAATACAAAGAAACCAGAGGCAGACCAGAACACTGAGCTATGATAAATACAACAAACAAAATCGAGGCTGACCAGAAGGGCGATGGTATAGTATATACTACAAGCAAAACCAAGTTTGATCATAATAATACAAAGAAAACTGGGGTTGATAAGAATCTCAAGGTTAGGGTAGGTACTACAAGTAAACTCTTGGTTTATCAAGACCATGGGATTGTGATTGATACAGCTAGAAAAATAGAGGCTAACTAGATGACCAGGGCTATGGGAGATTATCATGCCAAAAAAATCGAGGATGAGCAAAAGAAGAAGCTCTGGGCTATGGGAGATAGTATAGTAAAACTTGAGGCTGACTAGAAGCCCAAGACTGACCAGAGTAATGCAAAGAAAATTGGGCATGATAAAAAAATCGATGTTGTAGTAGATACTGCAAACAAACCCCGAACTCGGCAAGGACCTAAAATCGTAAGATATTCTCTAAGAAAGGACGAGGCTGGTGAAATTACTACAAGCAAAACCAAGACTGGCTAGAAGCCTAAGACTATGGGAGACACTACAAGCAAAACTAAGGCTAATCAAAGCCATGGGTTTGTCTCAAATACTACAAACAAAACCAAGATTTACATGCACATACTTGGTTGCTTCCAGATATCCCACTAGTTGTAGACATACACATTCCTTATTTCCAGTTAGCCATTGTCATGGAGCTTTGAGTTGGTTGATCCAGTATGGGTGAATAAATTGGTCGTTGTGACAACCTCAAAGTATGCGGATCGACAAGTTCTTTTTGTGCCCACCTTACCAATGCTTGAACGAGTAACCCCATAGAAACTCAGTTCCAGTGGCTATGTTTTTAATGATGGAATTTCCAGTCAGATGATAAGGAAGGAAGTAGGAAATGCCAGTTGTGAGGCAATTCCAAGTATGAGCTGGTAGGTGCTTCTTTCTGAGTTGAATAAGAAACATTAGCATGATGTAACGTTATGTGGCTTGCTTTAGGGCTTGCATGCTATGTTATGGAGAGAGAGAGTCAAGGCACATGGCTCTCTGCTTTAGGGATTGCATGCATGTTATGGAGAGAGAGGTAAGGCACATGGATCATATGTAAAGGCCCACATGGTGGATAAATGTTTTTCTTTAACTTCATTAAGTTTAAAAATTGCTTTAATGAAAATACTACTTTGGATTTCATAGTTCATGACATCCTAATTGATTTCTTTGTAACGGCCTTAGAGGCAATGGGTATGTCTCTCTTGCTATGTAACCTCTACTAACTTGTATAATCCCTTAGCCAAGGAGGTATATAATTCTTCTTAAGTCTTCTAAGGCCAAAACATTTTTATGGTAATAAGTCTATATCACTTTTTGAATAAATTTCTTTGACGATCAAGATTCTTAAAATTATAAACTAATTGGATTTGTGTTGATTAATGACAATATAATTAGTTATGATCATAACAATATCAGTACATCCACCAAGGCAGATGCACAGTTCACTTCATATCCTGCTTTCTTGTTTGTCATTATTTACTTGAGCTTTTTATTTCTCTGAGACAATTTCTAATGGAAATATTGAAAATCTTAGTTTTACCTATCAGCTAACTATCAGCTAATTGTTTATTAGAAGTCGTCAGGTTTTGCTACAGAATTTAATTTGGTCACTCAAGGTTCTATATTCGCCATCATGGTTTAGTTCCAAATTTTGGCCCATATTCATTGAAGTGACAAATAGTCTCACCCATCTTTGTTTTAAATAAATTTAGCCATATTTTAATCTGCCCATCTCCATTTTGGTCACAGATTGGTCTTTCCATTCACACTTTTTAGCATAAAATTAAATGTCCATTTGAATGTAGATGCCTTCTGAGATTCATTCACTTCAAATTGCAGGACTTTTATGAGGTTGTCTATTTTTTGCCTCTAGTTTAGCAGCATGTTGCCAGTGTTAAGTTTATACATCTACCATTGATAAGTCCCCGAGGATGGTTTTCTATTTGTCTTTTGAGCTTATTGTTTTACAAGACCCTGATTTCATGTTTTTGAGCTTATTGTTGTATAAGACCCCGATTTCATATTTTGGTGTTGAGCTCAATCTACCAACTAATGCAAGTGATCATTATTTTTCTGGTTGGTATTTGAGTTGCAGATTCTCAATGTTCTCAGGAATTTACTATTCGAAGATTAGGGAAAATGTAGGAAAATGCATTTCTTGTCTGTTGCTCTCCATGATTAGGAGTTAGAATGAAAACAAACTTTTGGGTTGGGAGACTTCTTAGGAATAAAGCATAGGTGAGTGCCTATTCTTGAAGGGCAATCTTGATTCAATGGAAAAACAACAGGTTGGAAACCAGGAGCAACAATAACATCATCAAAATTTACAGTAGGCACTTTTGAAGACAGGAAAAAATGGTCTCTCCAAGACTCTTAATCAGACCAAAAGAGATGAATGGAGCGAAGAAGCAATTTTTACTCTTCTAGATATGTACTAGTCCAAATGGTTTCTCATAAATCGGGCCAAGCTCAAAGGAAATGATTGGGAGGATGTGGAAAAGCAAGTTTATACTTGTTCTGGAATTAAATCACACAAGACAGATTAGGAGGATGTGGCAAATAAAGTTTCTATTCGTAGTTCTGGAATCAAATCATGCAAGACATAGTCACAATGCAAAAAAAAGATCGAGTCTATGAAGAAGGGATATCAGTTTAAAGCTGAGAGTAAATGCAATCCCTATTTTGGACCTTCTTCCTGGCCCTTCTTTGCAAGGATGGATGGATTGTTAAGATGCTTGACTATACCCAAAGCCAAGCCTGGTGGGGTGTGTGTTCATATGGGTGGACAGCCTACACTCACTGATCTAGAACTGCAAGCCTTGCCCA
Organism: Pinus taeda; assembly: GCA_000404065.3. Classification (NCBI taxonomy): domain Eukaryota; kingdom Viridiplantae; phylum Streptophyta; class Pinopsida; order Pinales; family Pinaceae; genus Pinus; species Pinus taeda. Next base: position 191,766 of record APFE030797278.1, on the reverse strand, counting down.
AGATAGAAATTGGAGATTATCACTCCTTTTACCAAACTGTCCACATGTAATACGGTTTCTCGTGTCGTATCCATTTTAGGCTCCATTTTTTATATGCACAATTTTATATTCAACAAATTAGCATTCAACTTACTGACTTGGATTTCTTCTACTTCTTTTTGAAAAATTATATATAAGCACAAGATGATGCCAAGAGGAGAAAAGTGATTTATAACTTTAGAATAACCACATTAAATATAGTAAGTTAGACTACTCATTTTCTATTCTATAAGCTGTGTCGTGCATTTATCCATGGCCCATTAGGTAGGGGTAGTAGCTGGTGGATATCCTACCCCACTACTTTACTCACCTACTGCCTAGCCTCGTCCTTCTATGTCCTGTGCCTACTATCTTCTCTTCCATTTTCCACCTGCCCCACTTTATTTATAATCGTTCAAGAATTCGTTAAAGGAATTATGAAAATTTTGGCAATAGTGGAACCAAAGGGACAAATTTAGTACAACAACCAGGAAGATGGCTATAACACGTTCCCAAATAGAAAAGAAAGTGTGGCGTTGGACAATGACACCAGCACTCCTCGAAGCAAAGTTGCAAATGTGGAAAGCATTCGATAATTTTCTGATTCAATCCGCAAGCTTCAACATGAAAAGATGGAGATGTAAAAGGACTTAGAATGCTTAAGGCCAGAGACAGAGGTTAAGAGAGGTGAGATGGAACTCAAGCACACAGAGATCATAGGCAATACTCAATTACAAATAGCTAGATTGTTGTACACGTGTTGCAACAACATCAACTCCATCAGGTGGTCCTACTCCTGGCATGCAAGAGTGAGAAGCATATGGTGAGCATAACAAGTCTTGAAACCTACATATTTTCTAAATGCATGGATTGGACATGATGATTTTTTATTTCTCACACCCTTGTAACTGTGTCAAGGGCCTCTTAGTTTAACGAGCTTGACCCCTCTATGAACTCTCACAGATGCATTTCCTTTTCGGTTTCTTTAATATATGAATACACACTATTTGTATCTAAGGAATTTAATTTTTACTCATTTCTATGAATGAAATTACAGGTTTATATCTGCGGTGAAGAAAACTGTGTTAAGAGCCCATAATTTTCTGTTCTATGAAACATATTGTTTAATAACTGTTGTAATGGTTGGCCATAATTCCTTTTTGATATATTCGATATATTTTTTATGATTCTTCTTATGCCTTTATTTTTTGATATATTGGATATATTTCTTTGATTCTTCTTAGGCCTTTATTTCTCATTTTTTCATCAACCCCAAAATTCAAGCTGAAATTATGTCCTTTTAGTATTCCTCTGGTGATTTCCACCTCTAAGAATAGGTGTCATGGATTCACCTCTGCTACTTGTAAGTATATGTGTTATGGATTCACCTTCACTGCTTCTAAGTACAGGTGCCATGGATTCACCTTTGTTTCTTCTTAAGTATAGGTTTCATGGATTCACCTTTGCTACCATATTTGTTGGGACCATTTGGTAGAAAAGATGCTTCTAAAGCAGTTCCAGTTTCCTATAGCTTATTTCTTTAGCAACAAAGATTCTTCTTTTGCAAGCTAGACCGAAATTTTGCAAAGATGCCATATTTTGATATAATCTTTTGGTTCTTTTCAGTGTAGTTTTTTGAGCACTGTAATGGAAAATTTGTAAAATCGATATGCTTCTCTCTAAGATATCGAGAGGAATGGGTTCATTTTCAATTGATCAAGTGGTTTTGAGGATTCCCATTTGGCAAAGTGCACCAATTCTATTTTAACTTTTGTCAGTTTCTTTAAGGAGTTTCTTTTGCTTGAGGTTCCACCCTCGTCTTGCACCTTTTTGTTTGTAGAATTGTGAAGCAAGCCCTCTAAACATAACTTCTATTGTGGTGCTTACAATGCCTGTATGACAACTAAGGGGGTCTATAAACCCTTTAAATGCCAACTACAAATAGGAAGTAGGCTACTATTGGCTTGAGGGGGCTTGACCCAAGTTCAGCGTTAATTAGCCAAACAAATCCCTACACTATTGGTCCTTTCGGCATCAGCCTGCGGAGTGCAGACCGAAGTCTCACTCGAAGCAGTATGGGGGGATGTTGGAACCAAGTTTCCACATCTTGAAATGGTTACGATGTCATTTAATCTCTTATATCCCTTCCTTCGTGTAGGTGGTCTCGCTTTAGGGCTTGTAAGACAAACCCTCTATTCTGGCTTTCAATACCTTCGCGAAAGTACATGATCAACCTTCACACAACCCTAACCTGGGGCTCAAGTACTTTCATGCTATTATGGTAGTGCGTCATGCAGAATCCTAAAATACCCTAAGCATTTTTCTTATTTTGCCGAATATTTAATTTTATCACCGCATAATCAGATATTCATAACTGTGTTTAATTATTCAATGTAATTGTATTCATTCACGCAACATAGAAGCATAACAACGAAAATTCATACACAAAATATCCAAACCCATCAATAGAACAAATACACAGAAATTGCAAAATAACTCCTTTTATTAATATCTTCCAAGTGTTATAGACTCTGTTCACCCTGCGCACATGGTTGTAGGGGTCTGTGCACTCAGCTGTGGACTTCTACCCTAGGCCTCTGCACTCAACTGCAGAGCCTCTACCTACGCTACAACCCAAGACTTAGACTTCTTGCTCTAAAGTTATGACTCTCTTTCCTCTTCGATGCCTCTAACTACTTAGAGCTTAATTTTTTTATACAATCCCATGATCCGCAGACCATGGGTAGATCTCTTATAGCTAACTTTACAAAACTAAGGGCGCACTACCCTTTGTGACACATAACACCTTCACACTCCGTGACCACAAAATGCAAAGTCTTTACAATAATATTACAAAAATTTGATTTAAACATGGGCTTTTAGCCCCAAAGATGCCCTTGGGGGATCCTGCTCCCAACAGGCCCCCAACACAAACATCATGACTCGCCCTCAAGTCACTCGGTAGGCACAGAGATCTTTGCGCGAAGCCCGTTCAGCTCGACCCTGATGACCGCAACTTCAGCTGTGCACTAAGTTGCTGCCTGCTTCGCATCTTCGACTGTCTTCTCAGTTATTGCCCCTGCTCTGTCAGCTTAAAGCTATTGTTGCATCGCTTGCAGAGTCGCAAGCTTGCCTTAAATGTTTCCTGTGACTGCATAAGCTTCTACTAGCCAGGGCTTTAGTTGCGCCTTCAACATTATTTCCTTGTGCAACACTGCGTCCACATGTTCCTTCAGCCGCTTGTCTAACCTCTATGTCAGCACGATGGTTCACTTTGTGCCCTTAACTTCGTCATAGCGCTGTTGGAGTTCACACACTTCCGTCTCTAGCCTTTGGATGTTTGGGTCCTCCTCCAAGCTGGTCAGGACCTCAAACGATTGTTCGAACAACTGTGTACAGTCTGCTACTACACTCTCCACTACCGCGACTGCTTCTGTGACAACAACCACCCACTATTCCTTTACCTCTATTGGTGTTGAAGGCTAAGCCCTCAATGGGATCTCTGTAATCTACAGGTTCATCTCTAACTGAAACCGTGCCATCTCCATCTGAGTGTCACTTACCCCTGTGGCTAATTGAAGAATGTGGACCTCGACTGGCTCATCCTCTAGAATGGCCAATTCTAGGACCATTCTGCAGGCCTCCTCCACGACCTATATGATCTTCTTACTCTAGCTGGTTGCCTTAGCCTCAATGGTGATGGCAGCATTCCTCTGTAAGGCCATCTTCTCATTGTTTATTTTCTATTCACTGATTACTTGGAGGGTGCAGTGCTCGTGGGCCCTCAGCTCTGCAATTACTCCATCCTGCAAGAGGTGGAGTGCTTCACGCGAGAGCGCCGCCAGGTTCATTCCCACTCCCTTCAAGTCTCTGATAGTGGGCCTATCACCTCATTTTCTATTGTCAATGCTCCATCTGGCAGCACTAGTGCCCTAGAAGCCTTCATGCACAGCATATCGGTAGCCTCCTATGTGCCGATAGCCAAGCAAGTAGACGTCGTACCAACTTGCCACACGCAGGTTTGCAACTCCTGCAGTCTAGTCTGGATGGCCCCTAGGATAATCTGTTGCTGCTTTTCAAATTGCTGCAGGGCCTACGTGGTGACATCTCTGACTATGTCATCGATGTCATATAAATCTCCCTCCGTTAGTGTTACAGGGTCCAACGAGGTCTTGGTCACCTTGGATTTCTTTCTGGACCCTCCCTTTTCCATCTCTCTCGGGCGCTTAAGGCGACCGAACATTTCCTGAGGGTTCGCGCCATGTTGCTATGTGTCCTCTTATTCGGTTTCAGATGAAGGCGACCACACACCTTTTTCAGATCCCCGCTTTGTGCCACCTATCTGTTTTCCTACCTCCTTTCCTATCTTTTTTGCCTTGGTGTTCTCAGTGGCCTCCTTCTTCCTCTTTTTGACTAGCTGCACCATCTTCAGCTTGGCCTCGTCCTTCTTCTTTTGTGGAGTGGAATTGCTTCCACCCACCACCAAATCTGTGGTGGTGAGCCACTCCGTTAGCCATTTATCCAACACCACATCAATGACATCATCTATGGCTAGGTACAGAAAATCGTACCACTTCTGCATAGAGTCCTTTTGCACCCTGATTGATATGCGATGGAAATCAGCTTTGAATTCGGTATAGCTCTGCAGGTTAGCATATACCGTGGGCAACAATCACAGCTTGCGATTGATAGCCATCCTGATATTCATTTCCATCAAGATCTAGAATATCTTGCCGTCCCGAACATGCTCCGCGCCCTTGGTCACCCATAGTGAAGCGTACTTCGCTACTTTAGGAAGGTCCGACATGACTGAGGGGAATTAGCTCTCATCTGGTAGCTCCCACGCCATGATCACAATCAATAGCAAGAGCCACACGTAGTGGAACGTCCTACTTTGCTGTCGTGCTTCACGGTAGTTTTCCAGGAACTCTTCGCGAAGGTAGTTCGACCAGTTAAACTGGACTCCTTCCGTGTATTGTTGTGCGAGTGCGACGACAGGCATCGGCACCTCGTCGGTGCGACACTTCCACATGACCTTCCCTACAAGGATCTGCGTTGCCACCTTCATAGTGGGGTCGCAGATGCTAGAGATATCGTACCCATGCGTCTTCTTCACAAATTTGAAATTTTTCATTAATTCTGCGAGTGCCAGCTCGCCACCCTTGCCACCAAATATCATAGATGGATTTTCGCCTGTATACGGCAGGTATGTTATTTGGTGAATCAACATATCGGTGATGTGTATCGACTCCTCCAGCCATAGACACCCATCATGCACCAAGCACAATAGCTGCTTGATGACTAAAACCATCATAGGGGTGCGGTTATAGTGCGACACCCAGAGTAGGTTGAGTAATCCAGCCTTCTCTACTCCTCTGAGCCACTTTTGTAGCTCCAATGTATTCATCCTCATATTTGTGTATATGATGCAGTGCATCAACTGTTCGATCGCCAGGTGCGGGAACTTCTAATGGTTTGTTGAGTCCTAGTCTTCGAGCTTCAAAATCGGCACCCATGCCAAACGCGGACCATCAAAAGTGATCTCATATGGTAGTAATGGGGTTTGTAGGGGAGTCTTACTTTCATCAATGTCCTTTGGGACCTTGGACTTAGTCTTGCATGGAGGGACACACTCCAGCAGCCGTGTAACAGGGTATGTACCCTGGGCTTCAACCTCCTCTATTTCCACTCCCACATCCTCATCATCCATGGGGATGTCTTCGATATCCTCCTCTTCTGCCTCTAGGTTTATAGCCTTGCCATTCTCCTAGGCAGTGGGCTTTGGTGGGTTTCATCTCAGCGACATGCGCATTGGGATGGCATGCTACTTGCCCTTCTTATCTTTCATGGTCTCCTTGGTTGGGGTTGGCTTCAGTCTCGGCATTCTCGAGGATTTAGGGACCTCTGCCAATATTGCGACCACTTCCGGGGCAACTACTTCAGTCCCCATATCAATTTTCTACAAATTTTCCTCACTAGCCACTCCTTCAATGTTCATAGATTCTGCATGGGTTGACATGATGCTTTTCACTAGTGCTTGTGTCTCTTTTGACAATTTTTCAAATGTTGGACTTGTATCATGTCTTGAAAGAATTCATAGTTCATGTGCACTTGAGAGCGCACAGCTCAATTCTCAAAATTCCAAGTGTTTTTCGCTGGGCAACCACTTGTAATTTATAGGGCAGTTTGAATTCAAATCCGACCGTTCCCCCTAAAATCAGTTCATTAATGTCGGATTGGCAGCATATTTTCAAGGATCTAAGCCATAAATTTCGTCTCAAATGTTGGTCGCCCGCTCCATTTGGCCTCACTTCTACCGTCTTTTCATGCACAGTGACTTTAATGGTCACTTTCCAGCCGACTTGCATGATTTCTCCATGGGTAGTGCAGCTCCCTTCGCGTTGTTGGGGACCCAATGACACATCCTTGCTTCGCATCATCTTCCAATCGTGTAGCTCCCTAACTCGGGTAGTGTAGTTTATAGTCCCCTGTCTCCTTTCAGCTACCTGGAGCGCTAAGACTGTACTACTTTCATTTAGTCACATGGACAGACCGCCAGTCTATAGATTCAAGTGACTGCCATTCACCTTTCCTAGGAAGGGTTCTCCATTTAACTTGACCAGTTGTGCCGCACCTCCATCAGTAATCTCCTTAATAACAGAAGCCCCTAACCAATGCATCCTGAATTTTCCTAGAAATTTATCAAACTTACTGTCATACAACAAAACTAGATCATTTACCTTAAATGTGTGTATCTTGATGTGTCGATCAAGTCATGTCTTTTCACGCTGCTTTTGGACCTACTAGTGAAATCCAGCCAAAAGTCTTTCTTCTTCGAGCTCATCCAGCTATGCGAGCCTCTCTTCCAGGGCTTCGCGATCCATCAAACTTGTGAGTGTTGCTATGCGCAGACTAGGCATGATGTATTTCATAGGAATTACGACTTCCACACCATAAACAAGCCTAAAAGGGGTTTGTCCCATCAAATTCTTGGATGTCATTCGATAAGCCCACAATACTACAAGTATGCGTAGGTCCCAATCACTTCACTAAGCATTGCAAACCCTGGTTAGTGCATTTTCAATCACTTTGCTAAATGCCTCCACTGTCTCATTAGCCTGTGGGGGATAAGGTGTGCTCTTCTGGTGATATACCTCAATTCCTCCATTAGTGCGTTGATCGTCTCATTCAGGAAGTGCGTACCATGATCACTCATCAAGATCTTGGGACATCCAAATCATGTTAGTACATGCTCAAATATGAACTTCACGGTCGTCATGCCCATGTAATCATTCACCGGCTGCGCTTCCGCCCAATGAGTCAAATACTCTGTCGCAGTGATAATGTACCTTGCTCCTATCTTCCCTTGTGGTTGAATGGGTCCTACAAAATCTATTCCCCACTTCTCGAAGGGTTGCAATGTCATTTGTGGATTCAAAGGTATTTTATCCCTCCATGATGGCCTACCTGTTCTTTGACATATGTCACACGCCTTGCAATATTCTTTTGAATCCTGATGAAGGGTTGGCCACCACAACCCATTGCATAAAATCTTCTGCGCAGTTGCTCTCCCTACATAATGTCCTCCTGCGACATCCCATGAGCATCCATGAGGATGTTGCTTTGCTTGAACTCAGGTACATACCGTCGCAATATCTCATCAGCCCCCATCTTGTATAGATGCCCGACAATGATAGAGAAATCTATTGCATACACCAACAATTCCTTCTTTTGTTGGAAAAAGTATCCTTTCAATGCAGTTCCTGTTGTTAGGAAGTGTATTATATCCTCAAAATGACCATTCGTAACACGCACTACAAATAGTTGCATGTCAGGCAATCCTTCTTCCAAGTTAGTAGGTTCCTCCCCTGTTTCGATGCATGATAGATGGTGTGGTCCCGTGTTCAATCGTCCAAGCTTCACAACAACTTCAAAATCGTACTCTTTGAATAATAAGAGCCATCTGCAGATTCGACCCGCAAACATAGGCTTATTGACCAGGTACTTTAGCGCGGAGTGATCCGTATACATCTTAAAATGACCTCCTAGCAAGTAGTGTCGGTACTTCTAGAGTGCATACACCATAGCTAGCCCCTTGCTCTGCCAGCCTGTGTTGGTACTACCCCCAACACTATACATGACACTTCGACATGTACATGAAACTCTTTCTTCCAGTATGGGAAGACTAGAATCGGTGCGGTAACCATATTTTCTTTCAATAACTCCAAGCTTTTCTTACAGTCATTGTTCCAGCAGAACGTGACATCCTTCTTCAACAATTTTTCCGTAGGTGTGGTGATCTGGGCATAGCTCTTGATAAACTTTCTATAATATCTTTTATGTCCCAGAGTAGTGCACAACTATTTCACACTCCTCAGTGCTTACAATTTCAATATCATCATGATCTTCGTGGGGTCGACCATCAGTCCTTGTCTGCAAACCACAAGCCCCAATATGTTCCCAAAAGGAATGCAAAACAGACACTTCTTGAGATTGAGCGCGATCTGGTATCGTCGACAAGTATCAAACATCAGGTGCAAGCTTGCTACATGGTGCTTAACTAGCCCAAATACTATCCAAGCATCAAAATATACCTCCAGGAACTTATGAATAAATTATTTAAGTGCCGCAACAACCATACACGAAAAGATTGCAGGCGCATTCTTCAATCCAAATGGCATTACAGTGTATTGAAAACAACCCCACTCAGTTGCGAAGGTTTTCTTGCTCCTATTCTCTGGTGCGATTTTGATTTGGTGGTACCCAGAGAATTAGCGAAGGAATATACTTCCTGGCCACCTACATTTTCCAACACTTCATCTGTGAATGGAGTCAGGAAAGGATCATGCACACAAGCATCATTCAGTTTTCTGATATCCACGCATATCCTTATCTCATCCTTCTGCATCTTCTCTTGCACCACCATTGGGCTTACCTAATCATATTCTTCCACAGGCTCAATGATGCCTGCCGCGAGCATCTTGTCTAGCTCTAAGCAGACCTTCTCCTTGTATTTCGGATTGAGATGGTGAGGCCTTTGCTTAACTAGCTTCGCATCGGGCTTTAACATGATCTTCATCATTCCTAGGTCCCCGATTATTCCTTTTAGATCCATAAACTTGGTAGGGAATAAGTCCTAGTATTCGCAGAGCAATTTAGCGACCTTATCCACTGTCGTGTCGTCTCAGTGGTCTCCAATCTTCGCAAATTTGGGTTCTGCCTCCGTACAAATGTTCACTTGTTTCGTTTTTACACACGCGGTTATTAGGGTTCTCAATCTGTGGTCCTTGAACCTCGTGGTGGCCTTTTGTTTTTGGAATGTTAATCTTTTGCATATCCTCGTCCTCTATTGCAGTAGTTACATTATAACATTCGAGTGTGTGACTCAACTGAGTAGCCCATTCAGGTTGAATCAAGTCTAAAGGATCCTACGGTATCCTAAAGATAGCAGATTTTACCTCTTGTAGTGCTTCATCAATACTATCAAACCCGTCCTCAAAATTGAATGTCATCATGAATCCTTCACGCAGGATATCCCATTTGCCTGTCCCATGGTGGAGCTCTGTTTCTATATACCAATTCATTGGGATAACATCTAGGGTATGATAGAATAGGTGCACCCACTAAGCTTGGGGATTTTCTCCATAAGCCTGCATCCATTTAGCCAAATGCGCGCATGGATCATTCTACCCATCGTACTTGTTTGTCAGTTACATCTTAGGCTTCCCAAATTGTGTTCTCATCGTCCTCCTACATTCGCACCAATTAGCAAAGCTACTCTTGTGCATACCCCACCATCTTGTGGGTGTAGCATGCAGTGCCCAGTCTAAGGCCTGGAAGTGCTGCTTTTCTAGTACCTCCCTTTCAAATGCATCCAAAAATATATCTACCTCATTCAAACCATCATAAATAGGCAGATTTCTTACCTCTGATGACACACAGCACAACGACTGGGTTATCATGTTGCAATTTAGCATAGTTACTTCATGTAAACGATTCTTCGAGCGTTCTATTTCTTCGTCAGAGTCTGAAGTGCAGGAACTCTCGTGATCCCATGTAATTCGTCCATCCGTGGTGGGATTCACCCAATCCTGGTATCGCATTGTTATCTTATAGATACAGTCCAAGTTTTCATCACTCTCATAATCACATATAGATTCAATATAGCACGATCCTTTAGCAGGATCGAGGGGTACTATTATGCGCAACTATTTCTTCTCAAATATCATATTTTGCTTCTTCAGATTGATTACCCCATTCATATCAGTAGCCCAGTCAATTCCCAGGAGCGCAGGGTAGGGATTGTTTTCATCCACTATTTCTATTACTTCAAAATCAGACAGCGTGCTCGCTCTCTCAGTATCCACGGTCACCCCTTGCAGCCACCCCATGGGGATCATTTTCTACTGATTCACCATCCTTAGCTGAATCAAAGACCATTGCAGTGTAGGTCTCCCCATTCGCTCCCAAATCTGCTTTCGTAGGACATTCGCATTTGGTCCCAGGTCCAAAATGACCTAATCCATTTCATACTCTCTTGTCTGTATGGTCAGCCTCATCTCCTGTCTTGTCCTTGTTTTATGCTTGCCAATCCTTTGTACTACATGTGACTCACTTGGCGCAATTCCAGTGCATCTATTGATGAGTTCTTGTAACCCTTGCACAACCTTACTGTCACGTAGTAACTTCATATAGGTTTCCAAGAGAGTTGTGAGCATAGAGGGATCCATCTCTGGCTCAGGCTTATCCTTGCTTCCTGAGGTGGAGGCCTTAGTGAAGCTCTTCTTAGCTTCCATGAAGGCTTCATAAGTGAGCTCCAAATCGAACTCAACCTCTTTTTTCGAGGCTTTGTGAACCCATGTATTGTCTTCTAGCTGTTTCCCGTTGTCATCTCCCGTCTCGATTCCACTCCTAAGCATAATATTTACGTTTGGATCTTCCTTGCGTGGCTCAGACCTCATCATCTACAGGTTCTGAGTCGACGGAGGTGGTAGTGCCCCTTTGTCACATATCCTAGCTATCAGCGTAGGACCATCTTCTGTTTCATGATCAAACAACGTGTAATACTTGCACGACGGACGCTTTGGATTAGTGCAATCATAGGCATAGTGTCCTGGTCCCCCGCAATTGTAGCAAATCAACTATCCACAACCTCTACTAGGTCCTCGTCCACCTCGGACTCGTTTGCACCCCTGAAATCCTGTCCCCGCCATCCCCGCATTCTAGTCAAGGGGCCACGTTTTGGCCTGAACCCTATAGGCGGGAGTTCTATCCATCATCAATTCATAGCTCTTGCAAGTATGCTCATCATGTCCTACTAACCTACAAAAGTTGCAGAACAGCTATTGTGTTGCTTGTACATACTTCTGTAGCAAGTGACAGTTATCTGTGGCATGTTTCCTGGCTACCTGACAAATAGCGCACCATAATGTAAGCCCCACGCTAGGTCCTGCTTGAGCTCCTGGCCTTAAAGGCATCGGTCCTCCTCCTGCAATGTAATTTGCAAAGACTGGGTAATGGTCTTTGTCATGACCGTGACTATTGCATTTCAAGCACCATACCTCCTTGCGTACCTCTAGTCGAACCGCCTTGTCCTGCTTCAGACTTTTCATCTCAAGGCACAAATTCTTCAACTGTGCATGGATCTGCTGAACTCCTAGATTAGGATCTTGCATTGAAGTCTCATGTAGTCTCATGGAATTATCCAAGGCCTCTAATCGAGTTGTTATCTTCTACTGCAACAACACACTCCTTAAGTGTGGTAGTAGCGAAGCCACAAACAACTCGCGATGTTGTCCATCTGTCAAATTCATGTTGGCTTCACAGATTGTACATTTCAACCTCTAATCTAGTTCCCAAGGCATCTCTCCTGGTTGCATCACAATCTCTTTGAATCCCATGATCAACTGTGCCTCAGATTTAGGCCTACTAAATTCCATATTTAATGCTACCTGGATCTCTGCTACTCGAGCATTCGGGTTATCGTTAGAGTACTTAATATACTAGGTTAGCGCACGATCTTGTAGATCACTAACCAGCGTCACCTTTTTTATATGATCATCTATAACACCTTGAGCTTCCCATACAACCCTCACAATGAACCAGAATTTGTCCGGGTCCTCATTTCCCAAGCCCTTGAACAAAAGGAAACTTCATTGTATTTGCCATAATGAACCGCGGTGGAGGTGGGGGTGGCACGGGTGAAGTTGGAGGTGATGGTGGTGAAGTTGGGGGTGGTAGTCGTGGGTGATCTGATATTTGATCTAAGATAATTAATAAGGTATTACAGACTCCTGTGCATGGATGTGCCTATGTTATTTTGTGCAACGGATTGATAATATTGCCCAATACACAGGCAATGAAGCAGTTAAAGAAAAAATAACATGCAACACATATAAACACAACAAGTATAATAAAGAGTTCACCTAACACTCCTGGGCTACGTCTCCCGGTCTAGCCTTCAGTGGTGGCCTCTCTACTATATCTTCATAGCAGAGTGTTTACAACAGTGAGCTCAATTTGAGTCTCACACAATAGATACAAATCAGTAAGACTGTACTTGGATCCCCCAAGCCTCTTTTGAGTACATAGACTCTCCTTACTGGCTCTCGATCTCTGTTGATTACAATAGTATGAGCCCAATCTGAGACTCAATACATGATAGGTGTGTAGAGGAGTTCGCTTGAACCTCTCAAGCCTTCTCTGGAGTACACAGACTCTCTGACTCTCTCTGTCTCTAGCTTACTGCCTCCCCTCTTATTCTCTACTTTTGGCTTACTACTTTCCTTGGCTTACTCTCTGTCAGTTTGTGGCTTTAAAGCTAGTCTGCTCCCTGAGTGTTCGTTTTTGCTTCCCGGCTTTCTAGTTCCCCTGCCTCTATGCATTTGAATCCCTCTGTCCTGCATAATCAGTCACTGTATAATGCCTCACAGGGAGGTGGCCACCTATTTCATAACAAATGAGTGTTAGTTCTCTTGGACATATTTGAAACGATCATTTTTTCCGTTAACTCCAAGAATACCCGCGAAACATGACCTTTTGCCAATGCATCGTCCATATCGGACTTCAAATCCTATACAACTTTGCCTGTTGACCCCGTCAAATCTGGGCATCCATCGGAACGTCTCCGTCATTGATCTGGGGGCCCCAGATCCTACGGTCATTGTTCATATCGAGCGGCTAAGTAGCATGATGTTTACCCATCTGATGTGAATGATTTTCTCTCTCTTCCACCGTACGCGTGGCACTCGCTATATGGCATCGGGCGGAACTCGATTGAAACTACTTACCACTTGTAGCCCCTCTGATTTTTTGTCGGTTTTGTGGAATCCCGCTTTCACGGAATCGAAACGATATCCATTGCATTTATAATTTTTTGGGTCCGGGTGCTTGCGACCTTTCCTTCTTTGAGGGGTTTTCCCTATGATATGCGATTAGCGACACAACTTGTTGCTAATCGCATATCAGAAACTACCCCCATTTCTCGAAATGGCCTCTACATTTGCTAATTTGTGATAGCGCATGTTACCATGGGCCGACGATCTGCACGCTTAACCCATGGTCCTCGTTGCTCCACACTAATCACAAATTGCAACTGTTACGAGGATATCTTTGATAAGCTTGATCTTTATAAGAATTTTAATCCTTGACATGATTTTTTAAAGAGTTCATGAAAACTTAGAGAGTGTTCTAGGATCTAATTTGGATCACAGCCTTCCCACTGAAAAGGCTTTTAGACCACCAAAAGTTGGTTTTTAAGCATCAATCAAGTGAGGATATAGATTCCTCGCTTGCCCAATTTCTATCCATCTTGCACTACTTGGTTTTGAACCCTTGAGTCCAATTCTGAGGTACTCAACATCCCCTTTGCGCGTAGTTCTCACCTTCTTGTCCAGAACTATATCTTCCTGCAATTCATCGGGATATTCAGGCAACAGATCATGAATAGAAGGCAATTGACTCTGCTCTTCGGGATCTTCAATCAATGAAGCTTCAAACAGTCTCAAGCTTTCTGCATTAAATACTGAATAAATGTGCATGTAAGCTGGCAAATCAAGGTGAAAAGCATTCTCACCAATTTTTCTCAAGTATCCTGAAAGGTCCATACCTTATTGGCTTCAACTTCTTACCTTCACCTTGCATTTTCTCTTTGCTGATATACATCCAGACTTGATCACCAACTTGGAAACTATGCTCAGTCCGATGCTTATCATGCCTTGCCTTGTACTTGGCTTGGACCTTTTCCAGTTGTTCCTGTCTCAGGTCTTGTGAATCTCTTGGATTTGTTCAATGAACTTGATTGCCTTGTCCACATCACTGTGTCCATCGACCGCTACGTCTTTACCAAAGACAAAATCCAAGGGAGACCTTGGTATGAAACCAAAACAGGTCTCAAAAGGATATGTCAATGTAGAAGAATGTTTAGCCAGGTTGTAAGCATGCTGCACATAACACAAATGTTCATCCCAAAGCTTGGGATGCTTGCTGCGATATCCTCTAAGCAACTGGATCACTGTTCGGTTGACCACCTCTGTGTGGCCATCTGTTTGTGGATGAAAGGTTATGCTCTTCTTTAGTCTGGTGTCCATCAATTCCCACAGACTTGACCAAAATTTCCCAACAATTCGGGAATCTTGATCAGATAAAATGGAAGTGGGTAATCCAAAATGAACCCATACATGCTAAAAGAACAACTTTGTTGTTTGTTCAGTTGTGATCTATTTGTTACAAGGTATTAAATACACATTTTGCTGAATCTATCCACAATAACATATAAATAGTCATGACCTTTTCTAGAATTAGGCAATCCCCCAACAAAGTCCATGGAAACACTTTCCCAAGGATGAGAAGGAACTGGTAGTGGAGTCTACAAGCCTGATTTTCTATTGTTGGGCTTTCTTTTAGCACACATGGTACACCGTCTTACATATCTAGAAACTGTTTCATACATTTTTGGCCAATAACAAAATCTTTGTAGTTGTGCCACCGTTTTACTTACACCAAAGTGATCTGATATTAGAGAAGTGTGTGCTTCTCGAATTATCTTTACTCTTTCGGTTTGAGGAATGCATAACTTTCCAAAATGATACAAGAGTTGGTCTTTAACATGATAATCCAATTCTTCTACTTGTTTTCCATGACTTAAAGTTGCATATACATATTTAAAGTCTATATCTTGAGTATATTGTTCAATGTAGCTTTTATGCATTACCAAGTTATGCTTAAGTATAGTAGATGCATTTATGATTGGTCTAGACAACATATCTGCAACTTTATTGTGTATGCCCTTTTTATATCTGATGACAAGATGAAATTGTTGTAGAAAACCCATCCACCTGTAGTGTCTTATTTGCTGCAACTTAGTTTGTGAGTGTAAATATTGAAGTAGTTGATGATCAATATGTATAACTGTCTCTTTGCCCATTAGATAATGTTTCCACTTTTTCACACTCTGTACTAATGCATACAATTATTTATCATATGTGGGATAATTAACTATCGCAGAATTAAATGTCTCATAATGATAACATATGGGTTTATCGTGCCGCATCAACACTGCTCCCATGGCATAGTCACTAGCATCAGTTTCAATCTCAAATGGTCTTTGAAGAACGGGAAATACTAGTATTGGTGTTTTACTAACATTTTTTTTTTCAGGGGTCGAAGGCTTTCTGCTATTTGCCTCCCCATTGAAACACCCTGTTCAATCCTATTAAATCATGTAAGGGAGTTGCAATCAAGGAAAAGTTAGTAGTAAACTTTCTCCAATACTGTGCTACTCCTAGGAAGCTTCTGACTTCTATAGTAGATTTGGGTTTAGGCCCGTTTATAATGACTACAACCTTAGAGGGATCTAACTTCAACTCACCACCCTCTACAATATGACCTAAATACTTCAAAGATGTTTTGCCAAATTCACATTTTGATAGCTTAACGTAAAGATTTTCTCTTTTCAAAACATCTAGAGTCTGCTTTACATATTTCAAATGTTCTTCCCATGTTTTACTAAATACAAGAATGTCATCTAGATATACAATGACAAAATCATTAATAAAAGGCTTGAGTACATCATTCATTACTCTCATGAAAGTAGCAAGAGCATTAGTTAAGCCAAAAGGCATAACTAACCATTCATATAATCCCTACTTTGTTTTGAAAGTAGTCTTCCATGCATCTTTCTCTGCAACTCTGACCTAATGGTAGCCACTATGCAAATCCAACTTGGAAAAGTAAACAACTTCTTTCAACTGATCTAATAGATCATTTATGCGAGGAAGGGGATAAATATTTTTTATCGTTATCTTATTCAGTGCTTGGTAATTAATGCACATTCTCCATGAGCCATCTTTCTTTCTCACCAAGACAATTGGAGACCCACATGGTGATGTGCTAGGTCTTATGAACCCTTTCTTGAGCAGCTCTTGTACCTACTTCTTGATTTTTACATTCTCTAAAGCGGATAACCTGTACATTCCAATGTTAGGCAATGGAACATCTTGCTGCAAATTAATATCATGTACTATTTCCTTTTTGGGTGGTAGACCTTTAGGTTCTTGAAATAGCATATCATATTCTGAAACAACTTTTTCTAAATCAGATTGCTATTTAGCATCACAACCTTCAAATACATTGGTTTTATCGGGTTTCTTTTCCTTTATAACCATCAGTAAAAATTGTTTGCATGAATTTACAATTCTTTTCATCTGACCTGAGTTTATGAGAGTATAATTATTCTTGAGTTTATGAGCTCTTACAATATATTCAATTCCATCTTTAACGAGTTGATACTTATTTTCAGCTCTATAGAAAATTGCTTTTCTATCATACAAGTAAGGACTTCCCAAAAAAAATTCCACATATATCCAAGGGAATTACATCTAACTCAACCTCATCTACAAATGATGAACCAATGGAAAACCTAAGTTTACATTATATAGTCACTTGTAGCTTTGTTTTATCACGTAACCAACCCAACGGATATGGTTTCTTGTGAGGTGTAGTTAGTAATCCTAGTTTCTTTACAATTGCTTTAAAAATTAAGTTTACTTGTGAACCACTATCAAATAAAGTATCAATCTTTTGATGCTTGGAAATAACTCTAATATGAAAAAGCTCATGCTTTCTTCTCTCATTTTCTTCACTATCAGTAGTTTGTGTAGAATTACTAGTAGATGCTTTAGAATTTTTGCCTTTTATACCTGTGGTTGTGATTGTTGTTTCGTCCCCTGAGTTTGACCCAAAATCCTTCTGAATAGCTACAATAGTCTTCTTCTTTTTTCCAATGAACTTATTGGGTTTCAACTTTGGATGCAAAATCCAGCAATGTTCATCATCATGCCCATCCTTATTGTAGTGAGAGCATGAATGTTTGGTCTTTTGTACAACATTTGCCTTCCTCTCTTTCCATTTTTGCTTTCTCTTTTCCTTGTTCTTACTTGCAGTGGGTTTTGATGATTCCCCAACTTCTAGGTTCACATTCTTGCCCCTAGCCTCTAGATGTGTAGCCCGAACTGATACCTCATATATGCTAGTAGGATTAAACATGAGAATGGTATGTCTCAAATAACTATGTAGACCACCTATATACTTCAACAAAGTTTTAGGTGAGTCTAAAGAAATGCCTAGAATCAAAGCTCTTTTTCTAAATTCTTGGGTGTAACTTTGTACACTTTTCCCTTTCAATTAGCGAAGAGTTTTCCAACTCATCATAGCTTGTTGCATATAAGCTAGTGGATAGAATTGTTTTTTAATTGCAGAAACAAATTCACTCCAGGCAGAAAGGATTTTACCATGCTTCTTCATGTTAGCTTGTGTCCCGCCTTTCCACCATACCAAGGCAGTTCCTCCAAGGCATAGGTTGGCCAGCTAAATCTTACTTCTGTCTGAATCAATGCTCTGCACCCTGCAATACACATCAATCTGTCTAATCCAATTATCCAACTTCTCTACATTTAACTTTCCATCATACATTGACAAATCAAATTTAACATCTAATTTAATCAAAGATGTTTTCTTTTTATTTTCAGGGCTATTAGGAGGTGTGAGAATCTTTTCTTTTTTCCCTTTGCCTTAGAATGGTCATTGAGGGGACATTCTTCTGCTCCTTCGTTATGCTAGGAAGTTGAAGAATCTTCACTTTGACCTTTCTTAAATTCTCTATGCATTTCCTCTACCATGGCTCTCGTAGTCAAGAAACTATCCTTGAATTGAGGATCTGATTCCAAGGGAATCTCTTCTGACATTTTCCTCCTAGCATAGACTCTATCAATTTCTGGGTTAAATTCGGCCAATTCTCCTCGTCCTAGTTAAAGATTTGATCTAGTTATCATTCACTAATAGTCCAGCACATATTTGTCTAACCTTAGCAACCTAAATCTCTGATACCACGATATGATATTTGATCTAAGACAATTAATAAGGTTTTACAGACTCGTGCATGGATATGCCTATGTTATTTTGTGCAACAAATCGATAAGATTGTGAAATAGACAGGCAATGAAGCAGTTAAAGAAAACATAACAAACCACACATATAAATACAACAAGTTTAATAAGGAGTTCACCCAATACTCCTGGGCTGTGTCTCCCAATCCAACCTTCAGCGGCAGCCTCTCTATTATGTCTTCATAACAGAGCTTTTACAACAATGAGCTCAATTTGAGTCTCACACAACAAATACAAATTAGTAAGACTATACTTGGATCCCCCAAGCCTCTTTTGAGTACACAGACTCTCCTTATTGGCTCTTGATCTCTATTGATTACAATAATATGAGCCTAATTTGAGACTCAATACATGACAGATGTGCAGAGGAGTTCGCTTGAACCTCTCAACCTTCTCTAGAGTACACAGACTCTCTGACTCTCTCTGTCTCTGGCTTACTGCCTCCCCTCTTACTCTTTGCTTTCAGCTTACTGCTTTCCTTGGCTTACTCTCTGTCATTTTGTGGCTTTAAAGCCAATCTACTTCCTTCCTGGCTTTTCGGTTCCCCTATCTCTGTCTGTTTGAATCCCTCTATCCTGCATATTCAATCACTGTATAATGCCTCACAGGGAGGTGGCCACCTATTTCATAATGGATGAGTGTCAGTTCTCTTAGACATATTTGAAACGATCGTTTTTCTGTTAACTCCAAGAATACCCGTGAAACACGACCTTCTGCCAATGCATCATCCATATCAAACTTCAAATCCTATACAACTCTACCTATTGACCTCATCAAATCTGGTCATCCATCGGAACGCGTCTTCGCCATTGATCTGGGGGCCCCAGATCCTATGGTCATCGTTCATATCAGGCAGCTAATTATCATGATGTTTACCTGTCCAATGTGAATGGTTTTCTCTCTCTTTCACTGGATGCGTGGCACTCACTATATGGCATTGGGCGAAACTTAGTTGAAACCACTTACCGCTCGTAGCCCCTCCGATATTTTGCCAGTTTTGTGGAATCTCGCTTTCATAGAATCAGAACGATATCCATTGCATTTTATACTTTTTTGGCTCCAGCTGCTTGCGGCCTTTCCTTCTTTGAGGGGTTTTCCCTGTGATATGCATTTAGCAACAGGACTTATCGCTAATCACATATCAGAAACCACCCCCATTTCTCGAAAGTGCCTCTATAGTTGCTAATTTGCAATAGCGCACGTTATCATGGGCCGATGGTTTGTGCACTTGACCAACGGTCCTCATTGCTCCATGCTAATCATAAATTGCAACTATTATGAGGATATCTCTGATAAGATTGATCTTTGTAAGACTTTTAATCCTTGACATGATTTTTTGAAGATTCATGAAAACTTAGAGAGTGTTCTAGGATCCAATTTGGATCAATGGGAATCCTTGTCTTATTAACTGAATAACACTTCGCGGAGAAACCTTCGCTATCCCTTCTTCGTCACTTCGTGGAGGTGAAATCAAGGGGATATACTCTAGACCCTTTTTTCCCTCGTTCCTATAAGTTTTTCCGCTTTGTGTAGTCTTGAACATCAAGGTAATTGCATAACCTGTTCTTCACACAACAACCTTTTAATCCAAGTATTCAAAGATTTTACATACTTACCTCGCGGTCCTTTGAAAAAACATCGCTCCACCTCGTTATAGCTGACTGAGGTGTCGACCACGAATTCAGTCATAAATCCTTGTATGACGTGACCAAGCCAATGATCAATAGCACGGGCAATCTTATCCTCCGATGCTTCCAACCTTCATACTAGCTCTGGGGTCCACACAATAGGATCGTCAAGTTTCCACCTTCCTTGGCTATCTGCTAGCTTTGTGATCCACTCGTATAGCTCAATAGGGAAAGAGCAGAAAAAGATTTCGTGGATCTCTATATACAGGTATCGGTCCAATCATTGTTCATTTGTTAGTCGTGGGTTTCTGTTCTCCTGTGCCGCGAATTCGTGGATCTTTCTATCCAATTAGTATCCAATCTCCTTCTTAGTTGGATTCCAGTGATATGACATTACACATCTCTTATGCATATTCCTTTCCCGGCAATGGAATCATTTGTTGGCTTGAGGGGGCCTGACCCAGGTTCAACATTAATTAGCCAAACAAATCCCTACACTACTGGCCCTTTCTGCATAAACTCGCGGAGTGCGGACCGAAGTCTCACTCGAAGCAATATCGAGGGATGCTGGAACCAAGTTTCTGCACCCTGAGATGGTTGCGATGTCGTTTGATCTCTTCTATCCCTACCTTCGTGCAGGTGATCTCACCCTAGGTCTTGTAAGACAAACCTTCTATTTGAGATTTCAATACCTTCACAAAAGTACATGATTAACCTTCGTGCAATGCTAACCTGAGGCTTAGGTACCTTCACATTGTTATGGCAGCACGTTGTGCAGATTCCTCAATTAAGCTAGCTGATTTTCTTATTTAATACTTTAGTTTATAACTGCGTAATCAGATATTCATAATTGTGTTTAATTATTCAATGTAACTATATTCATTCATGCAAAATAGAAGCATAACAAAGGAAATTCATTCACAAAATATCCAAACCCATTAATAGAACAAATACACATAAATTGCAGATTAACTCCTTTTATTAATACCTTCCAAGTGTTATAGACTTTGTTCACCCTGCGCACACAGTTGCAGGGGTCCGCACACTCAACTGCAGACTTCTACCCTAGGCCTCTGTGCACTCAGCTGCAGAGCCTCTACCTACGCTACAACCCAAGACTTAGACTTCTTGCTCTAAATATATGACTCTCTTTCCTCTTCGATGCCTCTAACTACTTAGAGCTTAGCTCTTTTTATACAATCCGACGGTCCGCGGACCATGGATAGATATCTTACAACTAACTTTACTTTACAAAACTAAGGGCAGACTACCCTTTGAGACATATAACACCTTCACGCTCCACGACCATAAAATGTGGAGTCTTTACAATAATATTACAAAAATTGATTTAAACATGGGCTTTTAGCCCCAAAACTGCCCTTGGGGGATCCTGCTCCCAACAAATACACGCCTTCATTAAGAAAAAGAAGTTGAATTGGGGATTCAAGCTTCTAGCGTGTACCTAAGCACTAGCCTAATGAAGGGAATTTGAAGAACTTTTTGATGTTTCATATTGTCTAGAATCTTGATAGCTTGGCTAATAGATGAGTGGGTTGATTCGATGTAAAAGTAACGTAATCAATAAGTAAACATTGGTAGCAAATAGTGGTTTCCTTCTTATCATCTAACTGAATTTCATTTAGCTTTTAGTAAATGTAGTTGATTCTAAGCTAATCAAGCTCATTCAACTGTTGTATCCTTTCTTTTTGAGCTTTTGTGATGTCCAAGTTCAACCGTGAGGTTTTTCTGAGTGTCTTATGTTCAAATTCTATGGGTAACATCACTTTATTTCCAAAAACCGATTCATAAGAGGGTCACCCTCTAGTTTTTTTGTGGGCATTCCTATCTTTTCTATATCAAGGTAAACCCAATTGTGCTAATAAGGTAAAAAATTTGATTGAACCCTAGATATAAAGTCAGAGAATTTGACATATAAAAACATTGTGGAACTTCATATTAACTAATTGATTTATTTTCCAACCAACTTTAGTAACTACAGATTTGAACAAAATTTCAAAGCAGAGACTTGCTACCTTGCAATCTCCCTTATTAGTCCCTGCCATTTGGCAATGGAATGGGACTATAGTAATCAGTTTTTAGTTATTTAGCATTACTTGGTCTTCTGTTTACTAAATTTTTTTATTTCATGTTGGTTATTTAGGTTGTTATTGAACTTGATAGTCTTATTTGGCCTCTTCCTGAGGCTGAAGAGGCTGGAGTATAGGTTATTATGGTTTTAGGCTGTTCATTTTTTAAAATGTTTTGGACTTCCTAACTAATGTTAACATTAGTTTGAGTTGGTTTTGAGTTGCTATGGTTGCATGCTATGGTTGTACTGGAGCAGCAGCTACAGGTGGTGGATGCATGCATATTATAGGTGGATGCTAGCATGCAGATTACATTACAGATGGATGGATGCCAATTGCTTAACTGACTGAACCAACTAGAGATCTTCTTCAAGCTTTTTGTGTGGCTTTGGAAATGGATCTTTGGAAAAAGTAGTCGAAGCAGATCTAAGCTTGCACAAAATCTCACAGATCTGTTCAGCTTCAAGCTCTTTGTCTGGCTTTGGAACTGGATCTTTTGCAAAAGAAGACGAAGCATATCTGAGCTTGCACAGAAGCTCACAAATCTGAGCATCTGAGCATTTGAGGAGTTGCAGAGTCCATGCAATATTTCTGAGTTACTATATTTTCCTTGATGCTTTGTTTTCTAGTTATATGAAACTACGATATGAAGAAGATTGTGAAGAAAATTAAGACTGCAAAGAAAATGATGAGGCAACTAGATCTCTTACCTTTTCTCATGTTGCCTGATGTTGTTGAAGCCGAGCTATTCGGTGGAGGTTGGATGTATGCTGATGACTGTTGGCTGGAGGTTGGAGGTTGGATGTATGTCTAAAGGTTCGAGGTTCTAGGTGAAAGGTTGTTGCCTCAATCAAAGTTTACTCGTTGTGCTTCCTCAATTGAAGTGCTCCATTCTCCACTGTACCTAATTTCACTGACATTAATGAGAGTTTTTTCATTAACAGACACAGGTGAACACTAAGGAACAACAGAGGTGAAGACCGAGGAAGGGCCTAGAGGAAAGGGCTTGAGGTTGGGCTTTGGAGTTACTTCCCAATGACTTGCTCTAGTTAAGCAAAGACTTGAGATGAAGGAAAGCAAAGCTAGACCTCCATTTGTAGTCCATATCCTTATTCAAAGAAGGTAGCCAGAATATGGTTTCCATAGATCCCGGATATATTCTTTTAATAACGAGATTTCATGCAGTTATGGAAGGAATGCACGGATAGATGGAAGGAGAGGCTTCATTTTCTAATAGGTCTTCCAAAGATAGAAGGATAAGCCGACATGGAGTAAGTGAAGTTTCATCGGTCTAGGCTGAGGGTCGTGCTTATAGGCTCAGAACGGTAAGGTCTAGGCTCAAAGTCAGAATCCCAATTGCAATGGCTATTCCATACCCTAACCCTACTTTACTTACATTCTCTGCATCAATGAAGCTACTATTGTTGCTCATCTTTGCTATTCTATTTTGGAACTGCAAGCTCTCCTTTCAACGTGAAGTTTTCCCTTCAATATTCATAGGAAAATAATCAGTATCACCATGGGCGTCCACCATTGATGAAAGCCTACATTCCAACAATCCCGAATTGTTGCTTCAAGCTCTAGCCATGGGTCACCTACTTTGCTAGGTAGATCTTTAAGGCTTGAAGGCCATGAAGTTGAAACTGGTGCACCTGCAGTGGGTTGTTCGATTATCCTGATGTCTCCCATATTAACATATTAGTAGACATATTACCATGATACGATGTTAAGTGGCATGGTTTACGCCCTGCATGCTATGTTATGGAGGAGGTGAGGCATGTGGCACTCATGGGAGGGCCCACATGGTCCATGGAGGTCTTTTTATTTTTAATGTTTTCAGCACTTTAATGACTTTGTGAGCCTTAACTTTCAACTAATTCTTATTGCTGCAAAGTTGGTTTGAATTTCTTAGTGTTAGAGTTACCAGGGAAACAATGGTAGAATATTGTGAGATTGCATTGTGGGGACAAGGATATTGTAGTAGATGTAATAGTTTCTTTTCAATTGCGCAGAACCTGAATTTAGGCACTCATCTGTAGTCCACACAGGTATGCATTCACTCTTTCTAAATGTCATATTTAGATGCCATATTCAGATAGGAACAAGTGGCCATTCACTCTTTCTAAATTCAAAATACTTTTATACAAATCCATACACGCATCAGATTCAGTTTTCACGAAGAAATATTTGATTCCCAGCTATTTAAGTGCGCATTTATTTTCATTGTCGTTGAAATGCTTGAATGCATCCTATTAATTAACATATAGAGCCGGAGACCTTATTTTTAGACTTGTATCTTTTCTAGTTTCAATATTACTTGTTTTACAATTAATTTCTATTTTCTGTCATAAAATAAGGGATGGAAATCAAAATGGTAGTCGCTTCATTTTCCTCTAATAAAATGAAGGATATACATGAAAGAATTTGAGAATTGTCTCCATATCAAGAAACATCTAGATCGATCCCCACAGGAACATAATCTTGAATTGCTAAGAGCATTGCTGGTGACCCATTGTAGAGATTTTCTTTTACATGAACATATAGAACAGGTAATTACTTGATTACCCTTAGATTTCAGCTAATTGAAACATAATTTAAGTTTTTTATAATATGACAAACCATGTCATTTATCTGATATAATTGCAGGTGGAGGTTGATGTTCTGAGAGAATCAATGAAGGCATTTCAGCTGAGCTTGCCTTTTTGAAGACGTAATGTGAACAACCAATCATTTGCAATAGCGAGAACTGAATGACCAGGCACTTGACTAGGTAGGACTGTCACTAACTGACTGGTTTGACTAATTCTCTTAAGCCACTGCCTTCTGGGGAGGCGAGTTCCGATTCCGGTGATTGCATCACTCAACAGTAGCAGCAACAACATAAGCTTCAGTTTCCCATAACAGGTCTCTCTGTACAAGTATGCTCCTATTATGATCTAGTTCCATATTTTGTATTATGTAGTTGTTTTATTCTTAAAGTGTTCTTCTGATAGTGCTAGATGGTCATCAATGTTCTGTAAGATTGAAACTCTGTTATCTTATATGTGTCTTCATTTCGAGGTTAAATTTGTAATTCTATTAACAAAAGTTAAAAGCTAGCATTAGGCACTTGAGAATGATATAAGTAGCCATATTTTTTAATGTTATATGTGCTAGGTTTATTTTGAGGAGCCGATTTATATATGAACTAAGTGTCTGGCACTAGCTATTTATATTAGTTATAACTTATGGGTTGGAACTATATATTTATGGAAAGTATTTGTTTCTTTATTCTGTGGTCAATCAAGAAATGGAGTTTCCCGGAGGACTATTCAGGCGCCAACAATAAGGGAGGAGGATCTGGAGCTGCGACTTGGACTTGGCTTGGAAGGCAGGTACTTTATATGGCTTTGATCCTTGTCCTTCAGTAAAAGCATTACGATCCACTAAACATACAATTACAAGCCATTTCACTTTCAAGGTGGGTTGAGTTACCAACTAAGGCTATAGAAATGGGCTTCATTTTATGCTTCTGAACAAAATGGCTGAACAAGAAGCTTAAGATATGAGGCAGCTCTCTTTGCTACTCAGTGTAGCAATTTGAAATGGTTGTTACCTATTTGGATTGGGAATCAGCATGTTGGGCTATGGTTAAGTCATGGCTTGACATTCAAGTTGATTTGGAGCAGTATCCAACAATCCAAATTGGATAGGAATGACCCAACACAATAGGTGATTCCAATATGCCAGGCTAATTAATACCTAAAGCACCCATAATAGTAGTAGCATCAATACCAGTCTCAGCAGTCAAAGCATATAAAAAATGGTAAGAGTATGTCAACAAAAGACAAATTACTTGAATTGCAACTCATCCTAGTAACTTGTATGGTTCTAATACGTTAAGAAGTTGCTTGGTATGACATAGACATCTCTATATAGAGTTTCATGATCTTATCGATACGACTTCATATGTGAAATATTTGCCATGATAGTGGATGAGTTCAATAGCCCAAATCAAGTTCTAATCTACAAAGCTTCTTCTAGTTTAGTCCTTGAATGTTGGTTCCTAAACCCTTAAAAGGGCCCGTTAAGGCAACCCAACTAGTAAACATAGATATGTGTGGGTATTTTGAAATAGTTGTTGTTGAGGAAGAAAACAGTATTATCCCTCCTCTGAATAATATGCAGAGACATTGAGACAATATATCTAACTTATTGTGCTTAAAGCTTCATCTTGTAATACAAACCTAATACAAAGCCCATAACAATGTTATGGGTGATCACATTATTTAAGCTTAATCATAATAAAATGTTGGTCCAACAAAATATCATATTTGATAGTAGCCAACAATCTTAGTAGAATATGATAGCAGTACATCACTTAGAACACTGAATACAAGAGAGGAGGAAAGCCAACTCAATTTGTTGCACCAGTGTATTCTTGAGCCTGTTTCTCATTCCATTGTTGGGGGAGTCAATGTCATCTTTAGGGAAAGGGCATGAATGCCCTTAAGCTCTTTTGCTGGTGCTGAATTTACCATACGATGATGATCAAGCCACCTCTTTCCATCAAATTGGGATGAAACTATCTCAACAACAAACTTTACTCCACATCTGCAAAATTACAACTTTCAAAGAGCTTGAGTTCATGACATAACTCATCAAATGGGCGGTGATTTCTCTCAATCAGATACATGTTTCAAATTCAAGTAGAATTACATTTATATTGACAGCGTTCAGATCGGTAAAAATGTTTTACGGGCAGCAACTGGATTGAATTATCTTGAATTGATTTATACTTTGCAAAGTTTTGAGCAGTTTTTGGAATAAAATCAGAGCAGTCAAAACTTCCAATACTGGTTGGATAACAAATAATTCTACTGTGTGTGTGGAGGTAGTTAATTCTGTCATTCAATTGGCACAACTTTGAGGAAATTACAAATCTAACTTCACTGAGCTTCAAGTTGGGTACTTACCCACCAGATGTGTCCTCAACATTCTGTTACATTCACACAAAACCATAACAGAATTAGCAATAGAAAAAAGAAAGACATGATCAATACAATGAAACTTTTGGCCATAAATCCTCCGGGCTTTTTTGGGACGTGGATAGTTTTCTGGAGTGAATTGTGTGTATTAGTTAATGGAGTGAATTGTGTGTATTAGCTAATTTCATTGAGGTGTGGATAGTTTTCTGGAATGAACTGTGTATATTAGCTAATCTCAACTTATCCTCTCGGCCCTTTTGGGAAGTGGAGAGTTTTCTGGAGTGAATTGTATATATTAGCCAATGGAGTGAACTGGGTGTATTAACTAATTTCATTGAGGCGTTGATAGTTTTCTAGAGTGAACTGTGTATTAGCTAATCTCAAAGTAGATATTTTTCTGGAGTGAACTGTGTATTAGCAAATTTGTTTTTAAACATGACTAATCGTGGCAAAATTGAAAAAATAAAAAGCATTATCAAGAAATGGCAAAACTATGGCAAGATTGGAAGATCACGCAGTGGCTTAGGCAACTCCAACCATACATACGATTCCTGTGATTTTGGAGACCAAGATGAGCAAAATTTCGAGGTGCCTGGAGGGCATAGAACAATGTACATTGGTAAGTCCGGGAGACGCTATGTTGTAAGTGAAAATCATCTCAATCATCCATTGCTGAAGGTGCTCATTGAGAAATCTCATGAGGGTTCATGTGGAGCTGACCTTAGTGGGGAAACAATTTCCTGTGAGGTCGTTCTTTTTGAGCATTTGCTGTGGATGCTGAAAATTGCAGATCCAAAAGCCATTAAGAGCGAATGTTTGGAGGAATTGGTTGAATTATATGCCTCTTAATAAAAAGGGGTAGGGATATATTTATGTAGAGCCACAGCTAATTCTGGGAGGAAATTCCAAATAATGTCATAATGAAGAAAGGTATTTGGAGTATTTATGTCTTTGAAAGGATTTTAAAGGTATCGGGCTCAATAATGGTACTGTGTACTGTTGTCAGTGAAATGCAACATCCTCTACCAACCTTCTAGGTGTCATGCCTCCTAATCCTTCTCTGAACTCATTTTTTTGGTTATAATTTATCACAAGCTATTACTATGATGGTAATAGTATATGGCTATAGGGGTTTTGCTTACAACAACAGTTAATATGGTCTCTTCTAAACATTTTGTTTAGGTGGTATAAAGGTTTTAGAAATCTAACTTTCATTTTGCAAGCTTTTCAATGGAATTCTCCCTACTTGTAGTCTAGGGCTAAGTTTTGAGTCTGAATTATCAACAATACTCGTAGAGATCGATGCTAGTCACTTAGCAATGTCAACAGAAACAAGATTTGGCATTGTATATTGTATTGAGAACATCTCAGCTTTATGATTTCTGTGTCATTGTATATTGTATTCAGAATAGCTGGGCTTTATGAATTCTGTGGCAATGTATATTTTATTCAGAACTTCTTAGCTTTATGATTTTTGAAAGCTTATAAAATCTGTATTACTTTACTTTTGCAGAGTTGGTCGTGATAAACTTTTTGTTTTTTCCGGAAAACAATATCCATAATTTTATTCATAAAAAGGAAGAACAATATTTAACTCTTCAATGGAATGTATTAATCTCTTGCAGATTTAATTTACTTTTCGTGCATGATAAAGTACTTAATGCTTGGTGCATCAGAAAGATGTTACTCTGTGAATCATATTTGCATTTAGAAGAAAACAAATCGATATTATTATAGGAAATGATTGGGTCACTTAATTTTCTACAAATTGAATAGCAGTCTCAATACCCCGACATATAACTATCAAATTTTAAAAACCATTATAAGTTAAGTTATTATTATTTTCCAGAAGTATTATGTTAAATGTTGTACTGACAACCTCACTTTTGGGAAAGTGATACATTGCAAATCTTAATCAAATGCTTGAGATTGATTGATGGAGATTGCCACTCCTGACCTACTCCTACTGAGCCTTTCTGGTGAAGTAGTCAAACTTTCAGTTCTATTCCTCGATGCTCTGTACACCTTGATAGAAAGCCTTCTGCACATTGTTCAACTAATCTTGGATTTTTACGGCTTGCTCAATAAAGTCCTGACTGAGTCAAACAGACTTTGTTGGAGGTCTCCCTTGTCCTTAGAATCAATAACGGGATAATGAGTCCAAAACATTATCTCCTAAGAGCCATCATATTTCCAGATCATATTGATTTAACATTTTGCTCTGCAAGCTCTTCTCTTGAGGATAACATAACAAAGGATTCGATAGATGCCTGAGCTCAGGATACCACGGGAAGCATTTGGTTGCCAAGCTTGAGTACTCATTTATCAGAAGAAGTCTGTAGAGAGCTAGACAACAAGGAATACATAAAGAATGCTTGCATGATTTTCAAAGTAAACTGGTAATTCCTTGCAGGTATAAAGTCTTAGGTTGCCCATGAATATGGTACTTCAAAAGACGTGATAAGTTTCGTATCCTCAAGTTTTCTTACACTTCAAAATCTTTTCTCATGAGCATTTGGGGTACAAAGGAGTTGGATTTCTAAGCTATCAACATTGGCTGCACAGACTAAATGCTTGAAGCATTCCTGGTCATTTTCACAAGCATTGAAATCTGTACGTTGCACCACGCCGACATCATAATCAATCTCTATTAAGAAAAAATTTCATGGACAACAATTATATCATCATAATCATCTCTCAAATCAACATTATATTCATCTTTATTGCTAGCATGCTCCTTTATGCATATGGAACTGTAAACATTGATGAACTGTCCATATTCTGCACTGCATGTGCAAGTGAAATGAATTATGGCCTGTGAATGGTATCCCCCTAAATCTGAACCATTTTATCATTCAAATTCCTTGCCCTTTTATCCTCATCTCCCAAGGGAGCAGCGATGCAATATGTCACATGAAGGCTATCAATAAATGCCTCATCCTCAAATTTTAGAGGCAGCTCAAGGTCCTTCTTTAAACCTAGTGCTTCTTCTTTAATGAGGATAGGATCAAAATTGTCCTCTGCCCCAAACATGATGATATCTCCTGTACTACAAAAACCTTGTATGGCACTGTAATCATTGGTGAACCATGTTATATCTTCCAACCCTGAAGGTTGTTCTTTGCCACAATATTGCTCCAATTTAATAGAAAAATTGGCACTGCTAACACTGCTAGTCATCAGATTCATGGCTGATGTTTTCCCTTTTGCATATTGTGTCCAATTCCCTTTCAGCCATGCTGCATAATCATTACCAGATTGCTCCTTGGTAAAAAAAACCCTTACTAGAAAACTTACAGGGCTGCTGAGGGTAGTCATCATCTGTCCCTTGCTTCTCATGGCAATTACTGCAACTTAAGGTGCTTTGAATAACAGTGCGCTTATCATCAGCTTCCCCTTTGGCAGAAGTAAGTTCTTCTCTATTGTTTTTAGTTTCTTGAACTGCTAGTATGCCATTGAGCTCTCAAAGAAGATGATCTATGTCCTGGCAGTTCAGCTCAAATCACCTATATGCTAGGAAACTAATTTTGTATCCTCAAATTTTGTTACATTTCCAATTTTTTTCTCATGAGAATTTGGGGTACAAAGGAGTTGGATTTCTAGGCTATCAACATTGGCTGCACAAAGTGAATTCTTGAAGCATTCCTAGTCATTTTCACAAGCATTGAAATCTGTACCTTACACCTCGCCGCATCATAATCAATCTCTATTAAGAAAAAATGCCATCGACAACAATTATATCACCATAATCATCTCTCAAATCGACATTATATTCATCTTTATTGCCAGCATGCTTCTCTATGCATATGTAACTGTAAATATTGATGAACTGTCCATATTCTGCACTGCATATGCAAGTGAAATGAATTATGGCCTGTGAATGGTATCCCCCTAAATCTGAACCATTTTATCATTCAAATTCCTTGCCCTTTTATCCTCATCTCCCAAGGGAGAAGCGATATGTTGGTCTCTTCTGGGCTGTATTGTTTGCTATGTATTTCATTCAGACACTGACTGCCATTGTAAGCAAATAACCCTATATGGAAGGAAGTGCAGGAACAAGAAGTGTACACTTCCTTGGGCATTTCAATTACATGTCATATGTAAATGAAAAGACAACGATTAATGTACTATATTGTATACTTGGTCACGAATATCAAAATTTTTAGTCATTTCGAGATCCAAAGTAGTTGTGTTTGTTGATTAATGTTTTGTCTTCTATGGTTGTTTTGATGGCAGTTGTCTATAATGCGACTTTTTGAAAGCTTTTCTGGTGGGTTTTTCCGGTCAAAATCCGGCAGCAATTTATTGGAATGGCAAGTTTGATAGCTAGTTTCTGCACAATCAAAGCGTCCCAAGGGTTTTCCAGGGTGCTGAATCCAAATATGCTGTTAAAAAACCATTTTAACTGCAACAAATCAAGATTTAACCTCAATTTCTTCAGCCGGATTCCGTCACCGGAATCTCCAAAAAATCGCATTATAGACAACTCCGTTTTGATGCGTTCCCAAAGCAAGAAGAGCGCAAAAAACAACAACATTTAACGTCCAAATTTATGTTTAGACAACAACATTTAAGATCAAAATTTATGTTTAGACAGCAGCTTTTAACATCCAAATTTATGTTTTTTTTGGCTAAAAAATGGGGCCAAACATTTCATACTCGTGTTTAAGATCTGTCCATACAATATTAGCAGCATTCTTTGATTCTGGTCTACTAAAGAACAAATAGTTTTATATTTTGTTCTTGTTATTCAAATGCTTTGAATGAACTATAAATGTTGGTTAGTTTTGTCCTACTCAGTTCATTCATTTTGATGTTCTCATTAGTTTTGTCTTTGAGTATGCCTTAACAACATTAGCAGCATTCTTTGATTCTGGTCTACTGAAGAACTAATAGTTTTATATTTTGTTCTTGTTATTCAAATGCTTTGAATGAACTATAAATGTTGGTTAGTTTTGTCCTACTTAGTTCATTCATTTTGATGTTCCCATCAGTTTTGTCTTTGAGTATGCCTTAATGTGTGGAGCCCAGTGAGATGAAATTTGTGGTTCTAAGGCAATTGTGTTCATTTTTGTTGTTAGAAGAGACAAATCTGTTTGTAAAAGTAGTTGTGTAGCCAAAGAAAGAGACTAGAGTTCTTTGGGCTTTTCAAAGGATACTTTCTAGAGTTGTAGGCTCTTCTAACTTGCACGGTGACTACATGGTCACTAAACTGTGGAGGCAGATAACGAAGCATTTTTCTAGAGTGGTTGATTCAGTGAGTTAAGTTATGTGGCACTAGGTGGACCTGTTAAGGCCTGAAAGCAGCAAAACTGGCTAGTTCAACTGGTTCCAGTCTGGTGTTGATAACACTGAACTTTTCTGGTCTTATATGTCATCAACCTATGTGATACCTGTAGTTAAGGCCTGAAAGCAGCAAGACTGGCTGGTTCAACTGGTTCCCTTCTGGTGTTGATAACAGTGGACTTTTCTGGTCTTATATGTCATCAACCTGTGTGATACCTATAGTTAATTGCTATGGGCTGCACTTTTAAGCATTCGAGACCCTCTGATTCTATCTAAGAGACGGATTGTGCATGCTCAGTAGCTAGCAAACTGAAATTTCTTTACAGATGCAACTGTCATTTATCCTTTAAAATCCAAACTCCAGCATTGAAGCTACTTCAATTTAGTCGCTCACTGCCATTGCCAAGCTTATGGATCCCAAAATCATGTGTAATGCCATATGTAAATGCCACAGTTTATATTTTTATTTGTTCACTGTACAGTCAGAATGTCTCTTACAAGTACTCTTTCTCCTTGGGCCGTTGTTCCGTTAACTGTTATTTTTTTTGTTTCTTCATCTTGTAAGCCAAGAACTACGGTCCCTATTCTTCAATATGACTTCTCTGTTTCTTCATGTTATAAGTCAAGAACTACAGCCCTTGTTCTTCAATATGACTGGCCTTCAGATGGAGACCTCAATCCTTGCTCCCTTGTTTCGTTAACTGTTCTTTTTTCTGTTTCTTCATGTTGTAAGCCACGAACTACGACCCCTATTCTTCAAAAGACCTTAGTCCCTGTTCCCTTGTTCGGTTAACTGTTCTGTTCTTTGTTTCTTCATCTTGTAAGCCAAGAACTACAGCCCCTGTTCTTCAATATGACTTCTCTATTTTTTCATGTTATAAGTCAAGAACTATGACCCCTGTTCTTCAATATGACTGGCCTTTAGATGAAGGGTTTTAGTATTACTTTGTTCTTCAATATGACTCGCCTTCAAAAATAGACCTTAGTCCTTAGTATTATTTTGAACATCCACATCCACATAAAACAGAGACTAACTACCTCACAACCCCTTATTTTAAATATAATTTAAACTTGAAATACCACTAAACGTTTATTCAACACTTAGACACCAATTGTTTAAGTGCAAATTTTCCCAATTAAGAGACATAGGAGATAAAGCAAAACAATGATTAAAGTTTTGCTAACAATAAAAGCTTTTATAATTATCCACTTATATGGGGATGATTTGGATTTCTCCCTTGTTTTCTTTCTAGAACAATAATCTCATGATGGTTACCTTTTGGTCAATATATGTGATAGGTGGAAAATATATTAATTTAAGAGATAAAGTAACTTGTTAAATATTGAAATTAATTTAATGAAATTATGATAAGCATTTTTTTTTAATACGAACAGGAAATAATATAACATATCATTTAAAAGGATGATATAAAAATAAGAGAAATCAATAGTATTTTTTTATGAGTGTGAATGTTGTAGTGAGAGTGCTTAATTATAGGTTGAAAATATTATATTCTGTTTTGAGAAAAATAAATATATAAATTACAATGCTCTAAAATAACTATATAAATAATTGTGTATAATTATATTATAAATATGTTTAAATTTAATATATTTCATAAATAATTGTGTAGAATTATATTATAAATATGTTTAAATTTAATATATTTCATAAATAATTGTGTAGAATTATATATTATAAATATGTTTTAAATTTAATATATTTCTTATAATGAAGTTATTTAGATTATGTTTAACTTTATATATATATATATATATATAAAACTATTTTGGTATTGTTTTAAAATTATTTAAATATTTTGAATTTAGTTTTTATAGAGAAAAAATAATGGAAAAAAAAAGAGAGAGAAGTTGACCATTTTGAGGGGAAGAAGTCGGTTAAATACACTCCGCTAGGGTCAGTGAACCAAATCTAGTAAAGGAGACAACATGCATGATAGTATTTTGGTGAAACCTTATATAGTCCATATATATATAGTTTCATAAGGGTGAACTTGTGGATTGTCAAAAGAGGTAATACTGAAATACAACCATGTCTAGAGAGTGAAGATAAGAATGACAAACATAAGAATTGAATGATATATTAATTGATCAACCTTGTTTCAAGGATGTCACCTCTTGAGGAGGGGAAGAATGGTAAGAGATATACAACCAATGGATCAATTTGAAACAAATAGTACCACCAACTAGTGTTTATCTGTAAGCTCTAAGGATGAAAAGTTTCTAAGCTTGATCTCCAAGGTTAGCGATATATAGCTAAGAATTTTATGTAATGAAAGGAAGGGAAAATGATAAACTTGAATTTTTTTATTGGTGATAGGCATAACCAACTTGGAAGGTTGAGATGAACATAAAAGAGTAATAGAATAATACTTAAGGTGGGTAAGGTGAAGTTTTATAAATAAGAGTAAGAGATCAAGTTGTCCTAGAACATGGTGAAAATTTTTAGTCAACGTGAATAACTTGGAAGTTTTGGAGATATCCCATGAGTAAATAATTATGTGGTACATGGTTGTGCAATAATGAAGCATTCCATATAAGAATATGATAAGATTCACTACTAGGTCAAATGAAGGATGATGCCTATCGAGAAGGAAATATTTTCAATCAACCAATGAAGTTAAAGGATAAAATAATGAAGATGGGCATTTTAAGGAGTTGTAGGAATTGTGGTATCATTTGATTATAGAAGTAATAAACCCGTGAATATATGTATGATAAATAGAAAAGATAAAAGTATAAATTAGGAAGATTTTGCTAACAGAAAAAGGGATAAATACTTAGTGTAGATGTAGTTTTTCATGGTAAGTCCAAGACTAGTGATAGTCAAGCAAGGTGCTAAGGCGAATAACAACAAAATGAAATTTTAGGATCGGAGTAGTTAATTATAGTTCATACAATTATTTGAGGTGTATAACAATAAAGTGTGAAGGGGAAATGTAAGAATGTAATAATGTCTATGGCTAATTTATGTGGCCTATCTCATGTGGCAAGTTCTCTTAATGATATTGATGATTTAAGGAATGATTGTACAACCAGTAATATCTTCACAACGAATTCCACTAAATTCCCTTGGGGAAGGAAGAATACAATTAGCGATTAAGGTACAATATGATGAGACTCATTTGAAGTTTAATAATGTATTTAAATCACTGTACATACTATATAAATTGCCTACTTCCTAATGAAAGAGGTTGAAATGATTATTGAAAAGTAATTAGTATCTTGATGGAAACATAACATTCATAGCACTAAGAATCCAAACCAAGCTAACTAACTTTACTAAAATAGATCCATTGTCGATGTTTAATGATATTGTTGCATTACAATGAAATAAATGTTATTTAATGTTTGAAATTGATTTTTTTATGAATCCTGATAAAAATGTTTATAATTTAGTATTGTTGTATATTTGATATGACTTGATATGATTACCATATTTATGATGTTATGATATGAGGTTATATTGAAATGTGGGTCCATTTACTATGTGATGTCATGATACAATGATGTTATGTTATCATGATGACATGCAAGAGTTGGCACGTGGATTATTTTCTATGATACTATAATTATAATTAATGCACTGGTTGCATGTTGAAATGTGTTGATTGACAAGAACTCCAGAAATGGTTCGAGAGGGTTGGGTTATCTGATGATCTTGTGGGAGCCCATACTTGTGAGGGAGAATATGTAACACCATATGGGTTGGGAACATACTCAATCAACACTACATATGACAGTGGTCCCTTTGTATTATATAGCTCTTGATGGATAACTCTTGAGGGGTTGGGAGACTATCTTAACGAAGCCAAGTGCTTGATATTGGACTGGGATGATGAAGTCTAGTGGGGGTGTAAGGAATTCAATGCCTAGAGTTGTGCACCTCAGTGAGAGTGGAGGGAGTGGGCCAGCCTTGCGAGATGATCAGAATCATTGAGTACTAGGACTGGATGCCTGCCTTGGGGAAGATGAGGTCTAAGCCTTGGGGTCAACCAAAGGCTATGGCACAAAGCAATGAGGCTTATGCCAGGTTCTGGAATTTGGGAAAAAAGATAGAGATTCCTTGGGATTTCCTAGGTGTTGTGGAAAATTTCGATGCTTGTTGGTTATACTAGTTGAGTAGAAGGTGTAGGGAAAATATGAAGTAATACATAACTAAATAAAATAAAATATTAAATGATTCAACTTAACTTCGGGATGAAGTTCCTTAAAGAAGGAGAGTATGTAATGCCCCTAATAAAAATAAAAATAAAAATAAAAATAAATAAAATAATATAATATTAAAATATAAGTAAATAAATAATAAACAATGGAGAAAAGATAATAATAGTAAATAATGTATAAAAGATAATA
This sequence comes from Pinus taeda, assembly GCA_000404065.3. Taxonomy (NCBI): domain Eukaryota; kingdom Viridiplantae; phylum Streptophyta; class Pinopsida; order Pinales; family Pinaceae; genus Pinus; species Pinus taeda. The sequence goes on along the minus strand of APFE030797278.1, from coordinate 154,957 downwards.
AATAATGAAGAGAATATAATAATAATAAATATCTCATTCTATGGATTTTGAATGTGAGTCTGTCAATGTTGAACCAGTGCCAGAAGACCTCGCTTGTTGGGGTCATGATGTGTCCGAGAAAAATCTGCAACATTTCTTTCTGTATAGCGCAGCGAACTCACGATTGCTTGACGAGGTAGTGGGAGGAGGGGGTTTGGTAAACGACGTGACATTGTTGGAGGAGACGCTCCAAAGCACCTGGAGTGGAGGTTGGAGAAGTGGACTGCAGGGGATTCAGGCCCCTGTGCACAGTGATATCATTGGAGAGAACCTGAGTTTTCAATACCAGGAGGCTCAATAACATTTTCGCTCTGCAAATCAAGATATTCCATTTTTCCCTCCTATAACTGGTGGTCTTGAAGACGTTGTTAGTAGTTTTGGATTTCCAGGGTTTGTGGTGTTAAAAACTCTTGGGGAAGGGCCTAATAGAGGAAGAGGCTTTGTCAGCAGGAAGGGAAGGAGTGACCCTCCGAAATTCCTGAACCCTATGCTAAGGGTACCTTTCATCTCGGCTGCCTTTGGCCGGAGCCCATTATTTTTTGGGGTCATTTTGCGCTCAAGAAAGGGTCTTTGTAAAAAACCCTATTTTGGAAGGGTTCCTCCATAGCCAATTGAGGTTTTCTTCCAAAGAAGAGGTAGGAGAGGAGCTGAAAGGATCTGGAGAGGAGGGTCAAATGCGTGCACTAGTCCTGACCTCTAGTGTTGGGGTAACAAGGACAGTTGTGGAGGTGGTTGAAGGCAATAGTAACCCTGTTGGTAGGTGACCTGAGTCGCCTGTGGCAGAAGAGGCAGATGCTCTTGTTAACCAGAATCCAGGGGAGGGAGAAGGCAAGAAGGAGGTTTTGGGTAGAAAGCAGAAGAAGAACAACCCTATCAGAAAAAAGGAGGAGCGCCCTAGTTGCATTTTTGGAGTGGATATTCGTATAGATCAGGGGATGGAAGCTTCGGAAACCATTTTAGTTCGCAGAGTTTGTGGATGGAAGTTCTCGATAGCCTACATAAAGGATTGGGCTTAGTTAGAATGGAAAGAAGCACCAGGTCAGTCAATATAGATCAAGATTCTAAACAGAGCTTGGCTTAGCATTCGGTTTGGGCAAAAGGAGCATGTCGAATGGGTGTTGGAAAAGAACTGGAGCTTTGGGAAGAAGCCAATTTTATTCAGAAGATGGATGCCCCTATTTGATGCTCAAAAAGAAAAAATGGCAGAGTCTTTGGTCTGGGTCAAACTGTCGGGTCTCCTTATGCAATTCTGGACTGACTCGGCCTTCACTTCAATTGGCAATACCCTGGGGAAGGTTCTTGATGCCGATAGATCATTTTTACAAACCCTAGAGAGGGTTTGGCGGATGCTATGAATTTGAAGTATCGAGATCTAGAGTTTTTACAGACCCTGGACTATGAAAATATTCCATTCAGATGCCATCATTGCCATAAATATGGCCATCTGGCCCAGGGGTGTCCTCTGGGACACCGTCGCTTGTGACGACAAAAGAGAAGTGCAAAAAATCAGGAGGCAAATCAGGAGGTGTTCACACAAGAAGAAGGGGATCAGATTAAGGATAGCGATCCTAAGGCAAATGCTCAGGGGTTGGACCCAGAGAAAGTGGAGGAAGAAGAAGAGGAACAACCTGGGTTCGCAACAATTGAGACTATCTCCATCCCGATGACCTTCTTGGGACCCCCATCAGTCTCTGAAAAGGCAGGGGCGTCTTAGGCGGGTACGCTTCTATCCCCTTCCTTTTCTTTATGCACTTCTATTGTTTTATCTCAGTCATGTTGCGATGAGCCTAGTCCTTCCAGGTAGCTCCTGAATGACATGCTAGACTTGAGGAAGGGTGAAGCCTATATAGATAGTGTTATCATGGCCATTCCATCCTCTCCTAAGTTGTCCACTCCTCCCTTGGATGTTGTCCCATCTGCCCCTCCTATTGTCTATAACCCTGAACCCCCCTACAACCTTAGACCTTTGGCCAACCGAAAGGGGAAAGGGTTTGGTGTGGGAGGCTTGGAGTTGGACTTGGTGTCAGTAGGCCCGAGGAAGCTAAGAGGAAGGAAATCTAACCTGTCGAAGTCACAGTTGAAGGTTGTTATCGATATAGCTGATGGGAAGTAGATGTCTCTGCCAGGGGTGCTTAGAGCAGAGTGGCCACCCCCTTAGAGTATTCGATGATCATTTTATCCTACAAATGCAGGGGTCTAGCTAGTCTACCCAAAAAGCTAGCTCTGAAGGAATTGGTCAGTTCCAACAAACCTGATATCATTGTACATCAAGAAACTTTGGGGAAGGGGGAGGAAGTAATAGGATGCCTCGCTAAGCTTCTGCTAGGTTAGAGTTTCCATGCCCTAGATGCAAATGGACGCTCAGGAGGGGTGGCACTGGGTTTCAACATGAAGGTTCTTCGAGAGATTTCCTCTTGGGGATTGGAAAATGTCTTGGCTGTGTAACTATACTCCAACGAGCTATGCATCCCTATTCTTATTCTGAATGTCTATGGACTTGTTTTGGATCGGGAGAGGTTCTGGAATCCTTTCTTCACTAAATCTTTTTTGGCACACCCAAATCTTATAATTGGAGGAGATCTTAATTTTTCCTTGGGGGTGTCATATGTTGGGTGTGGAGCCTGATTATCTTCTGTATTTGAAAGTATTGCCGCATTAGACCCCAGTTCGAAATGCGGCGATAATGCCACCCGTAAAATATTCGCTGTAGGGGGGGTCTAGGGGGGTGGCTGTGACCTTTTGGGGCAATGCCAGAGTGCCATACATCTTGCAAAGAACTCTGCATTTCATTCCAAGATTAAGCATATACATCTCAGGAACCATTTCATACGGTCAGTGTTGGAAGATGGACAATTGGAGATGGAAAAGATACACACTAGCCATAATCCTGCAGATATGTTAACAAAAGTTGTAACTAGGGAGAAACTGAGAATCTACTCAGTTTCAATTGGTCTTCAAGTATGATGAAGAAGATGAGAAACAACCAGGTCCAAAGTGGAGTCATTGTTTAGCAAATGAAGCAGCAGTGGGGTTGCTATAATCAGTCTCCAAGTGAGAGATTGTTGGGTGTGGAGCTTGATTATCTTCTGTATTCAAAGGTATCGCCGCATTGGACCCCAGTTCGAAATGGGGCAGCAACGCCGCCCGTAAAATATTCGCTACAAGGGGGATCTAGGGGGGCCGACTACGACCATTCAGGGGTAGTGCCCCCGAAGCTAAGAATAGATGTAAAATTGCCTTGTAAAAGTATAGTAATTTCTAGTTAATCTAGGCCATTCATTAGGTGGAGATCTGACAATAGAAATTATGTTTAATTATGGTCTTTTGCCTTAGAAGGCAACCCCTCACTATATATGAGGGAATTGTATTGCATTTATGGAGATCTATATTCAGAGTGAGGAAAAGGGAGGGGATTGAGAGCGAAGAGGGAGTTACAACAGATCTGCTATAGGTTGTCTCTCTTCAGTTTGATGGATAATATAATAAAAGAAGGATTGGCTATTTCTTCGTGGATGTAGCCCAAACTGGGTGAACCACGTATATCTGTGTCTCTCTTGTTTTATGTGTTTTTTGTGTTTATATTTCTACAATATTTTATGTGTTCCATTGCTCTGTAATATATAATTTTCTAACATCAGAATCATGGGGGTCAGAGCTAGGGCATATTCTCTATCTAATTTCTTCCTGAATAAATTGGCCTCATCTCTCTTGGTGGATGTATCCTTGCTCAAATTGCACCCGATGTGGAGGAACCGAAGAATAGGAGAAGAATGGATTGGGAAGAAACTTGATCGATTCTTGCTCTGTGAACCATTGGTGGAGAAATTACAGGCTTTTAGACAATGGGTTGGGGAAGGTGGTTTCTTGGATCATTTCCTTGTCTTTCTGGAAGTAAAGGGAGATTTCACTAAACCAGGAACTCCCTTTAAATTTAATTCCTCATGGCTCTCGGATGCATATTTTATTAGCCTCTTCCATAACACTTGGAAGAAAGATGATTTAAATGAAAATGAGAGTCGAAGTAAGGTTTTTATGAATAATTTAAAAAGGCTGAAGGTCGCCTCTAAGCATTGGGCCCTTCAAAAGAAATTGAAGGAATAAGAGATGCTAAAAAATGTAAGCTTTGAGGTTGCCCTTCTTGAAGATCTAGGTAGTAATGGATATGGAACAGTAGAGTCTCAGGCTAGAATTCAAGAGTTGGAGACAGAAAGGAGGAAAACCCTTCAGCTCAGGGAGGAAAGCTAGTGCTTAAAAAGTAGAGCAATTTGGTTGTAGGTGGGGGACGAAAACACCAAATTTTTTCAGAATTATGATAAAGGAAGGAAAAACTCTAATACAATATGGGAAATAAAGAAAGCCAATGGTGAATTGGCTCTATCTTTTGAAGAGCTGGCCTCATTAGGGGTCAATCATTTCAATAATCTCTTCAAAGCGCTAGAGGAAGTTTCTATTGTAAAAGTTATAAGAGTCACCCTTTTCTTTCCCAGGTTCATAGAGGAGGAAGGAAATGAATCCATCATGGAACTTGTGTCTAAGGAGGAGGTAGAAGACATTCTCAAAGCAATGAAAAAGGACAAAAGTCTCGGCTCGGATGTCTGGACAGTCAAATGTTTCCAACACTTCTTCGAATTCATTGGGGATGAGTTAGTGGAAGTTGTGGAAAAATCCAGGTGTACAGGATCAATATATCACCCCTTCAATGCCACCTTTCTAGCCCTCATTCCCAAATTTGACCACTCGGGCTCTTTTGATGAATTTAGGCCCATTTCCTTGTGCACCTATGTATACAAAATTATTGCCAAAGTTATTGCCTCTCCCTAAACCTTTCCTCTCCCTAAACATTTCTCCTGAGCAATTTGGCTTTCTAGATGGAAGACAAATACATGAAGCAGTAGGAGTTGCACAAGAAACTCTTCATAGTCTAAAATTTGGGAAAAGAAAAGGAGCCATTGTGAAAATTGATCTGTCAAAGGCTTATGATAGAATCAGCTGGATGTACCTTAGGCTCCTGTTAACTCATTTGGGATTCAGGTATGATTTTGTGAGATGGGTTATGAGCTATATTTCATCATCATCCATAGTTGTCCTGATTAATGGAGCGGCCTCCAAGTTTTTTATTCCTGAACAAGGCCTCCATCAAGGTTTCTCTCTCTCTCCCCTTCTGTTCCTATTGGTAGCAGAAGGCATTAGTCTTATGATTCCTGATGCAAAAAGACAGGGGACACTCAAAGGTATTGAAGTAGCTATTAATTTTTGGGTCACTCATCTCCTCTTCGTGGATGACATTATTCTGTTCAGCAATGGAATTCTTGAGGACTGTAGGATGATCAAGAGGATCTTGGACCTATTCCTGAAGGCTACTAGTCTTTGCATAAACGAGAGAAAATCCACCCTCACATGCTCAAGTTTGTCAAAAGAGAAGGTACACAGAGTGGAGTTGGTCCTACACTTTGAAGTCAAATCTTTGGAGGATACATTTAAATACCTGGGGTTCCTTTTAAAGCCTGATAATTATAGGATCATTGACTAGAAATGGATCCTTGCTAAAATCGAATCCAAACTAAAACATTGGAGTTTCAAGTGGCTTTCTAGGGCAGGTAGGCTAGTGCTAATTAAATATGTTCTGATGGCAGTTCTAGTCTATTGGGCTATTCTGACATGGGTTCCCAAAGGAATATTATCTTCAATTGACAAGTTATGCAAAAAATTTCTATGGGCGGGGTCCATGTCAGAGAAAGTAACCCCTTGGATTGCATGGGATAAAGTGGCATGACCTAAAGAGTGGGGAGGCTAGGATATAAAAAATCTTGCATGCTTCTTCCAATATCTAGTAGCAAAGCTTGCTTGGAGGCTCATTTCTTTTGAGAACCTATGGTCCTTTGTTACTAAAAGAAAATATATCGATCCTCTATAAATCCGAGAATGGATCCGATTGCCGCAAAAGGGTTTAGCATGGATTGTGTGGGATGGAACCCAGATCAGGCTGGGTAGAGACCCCTGGGTAGGATGCACCGAGAGATTTTCTCTGTCTCAGGGTCTTTCAGCTTTAAATGATAGGGGTCTCTACACTTTAAATCAGGTGGTTGATCCCTAGGGTTCCACCATCTGGAGTCAACGGTGGATACAGGGAGGAGATCTGCAATTGGATGAAGAATGGTTGGAGGAATGAGACATGTATAGAAGGGACCTACTCAACTCATTAATCAGGCTCTCTAATTCCCCAGATGAACTCGGATGGGCGTTTGCTCAAAATGGGCTTTACTCTCCAAAGATGGGGTATAAATGGTTGATGTCTCAAAATGGGTGGGAGAATCCGGCATGGTGGGTTAAACCGCTTTGGAAGTTAAAAGGGCCACAAAAAACAAGACTGTTTTTCTAATGTGTCCTACTACAGAAAGTTCCCACTTGGGATTTTCTTCAAAGAAGAGGAAGGATTGGTCCTGGCTAGTGCCCCTCTGTAAAGATAGTAACGAAACAATACAATGTATGTTCCTTTTATGCCTCTTTAACACTAGCCTATGGGCCGAAATGCTAAGGTTGCTCAAAATTCCTTTTAGATGGGAAGGGTAGGGAGTCTTGGAAGCTTGGTAGAGGTGGTGGCAAGAAGCTACAAACGATAGAGAGGGATCCATCCCGCTTCTCATAAATTGTGGGACCTGGCTTGCCAGGAATCAGGTCATATTTAAGGATATTGTCTTCCCGATTGCAATACTAGCCGTAGAACGAGTTGCTATTTACAATAGTATCCATACTCCGCAAGGTCCTCCTACAACCAGAGTTGTTCATCAAGAATTTATTAGACATTCAACTCCGTGGGATTATTTTGATGGGGCCTCTGACAATAACGGGTGATGCGGGGTTGGTCTAATTATACATTTATCAAAGGAAAAGCTTGTTAAAACATCTGTTGGTCTTGGTCAGGGATCCAATAACTTTGCTGAATTGAAAGCCTTACACTACCTCCTATGTTGGCTTATCCTTAGGAATGTGAGAGAAGTCCAGATCTTTTGGGATTCAATGAACATTGTCAAATGGTTTAATGGGACTCAACATTGTAGAATTTTCATTTTGTCATCCTCTACTTAAACAAGTTTCTCGACTTAAATGTTGTTTCACGAAGATATCTCTTTGCCATATTTATAGGGAAAAGAACGATGATGCAGATCGCCTATCTAAAGAGGGTGTTGAGCAAGATATGGTTTCATGTATAGCTTTGGAGGAAGAAAATGGGGTGCTTCGACCACTCGAACAACCCATTTTTGTTTAATATTTTGATTATCAGATAACTGCTCTTTTTATTGTACATATTATGCAACTGTTTCTTTTTGTTACTGCTACAAATTTTAAAAAAACTTCAACAAGGTACTAGGGTTGTTTTCCTTTAAAAAGGAGGTCCTGGCTCTCTGTTTTAAAACAATGTTTTCTTTGGTACAAGAATCTGAATAGTGTTTACTATGTATGCTCATAGGTTCTTGGTTGCCTCGTTGATTTCGCAAACTCAGTTTCTGTTTCACTACACATCTCTGTTTCGGACTGTTATCCATTAAAGGATCCTGGGAGGTGTGCAAGGACAGGACTGGTTTGTTTGGTTTGATGGATGGGACTGTTGAGAAAATACTTTGCAAGTATTTTCAAACAGTTGAGACTACTTTTTCCCTAATAAAGGGCGAAAAAGGAGTCTATTAGAAATGCTTAGCATATGCTATGTAACTTTCTATATATAATAGATGATTCGATTTTTTTCTTGTGGAAAAAAAATTAATAATAAATAAAATAGTAAATAATAAACTAGAGTTCTAAATAACTATATATAAAAGTAAATTATTAAAATATTAAGAATAGGTAAAGTTAACAAAAAGTGAAAAGGAATAAAATAACAAAGAGTTAAAATAAGAGAAATATTAAATTAAGTAAATTTTAAAATAAAGTAATAAAAGTTGCATGTTGACCCATGGAATGTGTGCATATGGACCCCTTTCCATTTTTTGGTTGATTTAATGGATGATGAGGAGGACGAGAATCATCTATTCTCTTGGGAGAAAATTGTTGTGAAATAAAGGATTCCCTAGCAGTAGTACTTTGATTGAGGGCTCAGGGATGGCCAACTATAGAAAGATTATGTGAATTTGGGCCTACAGTTGGGTGGAGATTCATCCCCAAAACATTGTTGCAATTAGCGAGATTGACATAGCATTCAACTCCAAAATCACAAGTAAGAAATGTCTTTTCTATAGGTAAGTTTTCTTTGCTCATATTTTTCGAAATTATATGATAATTAGTTGAATAGTTGTGTGTTGATTATAAATCGCATAATTGATCGAATTAGTTATATATTTAAATTGTGGGTTGTTACAATATTGCATTGTTAACCTTATTTTTAGCACCAAAAGAATGATTGAGTTGATTGGGGTGATATATTAACACATATTTCAATAACTAATCACAATTCATAATGATAAAATTATTGCCACAATATACACAAAAACACTTTGTTTATTTCTCAAGTGGAATTCCAGTGTAATGTACCTAACCTTCCCATGCCCCTAAAGACCTTTAATGTTATTAAATGAACTACTACCATTTTGAAAAGTACATCATCTAAAATGATGTTTGATTTTCTTCCTATGAATGGTGGGGTAATGGTTATTAAGGGTTTATAAATCCAAGAAATACTCACCATAACCTTTGCACGATTGGTTTTTTCCTTCATTAGAAGAATAATAATGAATAGAAACAAAATCCCCCATCCCATCAAGAGGGCTCTACATAGTTGTTCCATTGTTCATTGTTGTAGTAAAACCAAGGGGTTTATGCCTCATCAATCTCATGCACATCATCAATTGGTGGAATGCTTGTACTAACATTTTTTTCTCTTTCTTAAAAACTGAAATAGGTTGCCATTTTCTATTTTTCAACTATAATTTCCATTACCAAATGATGCAACATTCAACGCTATATCCACCCACTCTCAACGGAGCCAATATTGTTCCCATGCATGGCCACTCACTTATGTTAGTAACCGGGGGGGGGGGGGGGTTCGCACTAGCAGCTCCACCCCTCGAAGTTATATCCTATAATTAAACTTTTCATTCTAGTTTCCTCGACCTCTTGAACCTATTATCACATGTTTCTTAGTCCATAGGCTCGTGTTGTGAGTTTTGCACTCACCCTCTCATTTGTTCCCACGTCTCCATGAAACTTCAATGTAGTTCTAGCGCTAACAATCATCCCAATATTCAAGATTGGTCTATAAATAAATAATTTTGATAGTCAGTATTCACAGTTCAACTTATCTCATTTTCTTTGATCCAACACAAGGGTGCCAACTGTCAGTTGAATCCAACCCTTGATGGTGTTTTAAGCCTTTATATAAAGGCTACATACCTTGGACTTAAACATGCCGTGTGAAGTCATTAAGAGTTCATCCAATTGCAAGGACCATACATTCATTAAGAATTTCATATAAACGTAGAGGCACTCATAACCCATTTTCCCAGGGTGTTAATGCATATTTAGAAAGAAAAATAAAAACAGAGAATAAATTATCAAACTAATATTCTATTATTACTCAGAATGGAGTATTTATAGAGAAATTCCAAAGGTATCACTACTCGATCTCTCTCAACCTCATTGTTACTTTAGCTTGTCCAGCTCTGCTCGGAAAGTTGATTTTTTTCTCTCGAGCTTTCAACTATGATTCTCAAGCCTCGTCCTAGAGCTCTATGCTTCTGAGTTGTCATTGTACATACAAATATAACTCTATTGACTAGAAAATATCCTAACAAACTAAGTTTCCAGACATCTATGAGAAACTAAAATACCCATCACTCTAACACTTGTCATTTAGTTAAAGGCTTGTTTGGATAAAACACTAGCTTACTACAACAAACTAACAACCTAGATTCTTTTAGGATCTGGACATATGTTTTTACATTAAAATCCTCTATTTCTAATTTTAAATAAATTATTAATGGAGAATTCCTCTCCCTTTTGGAAAATCTCATGACCCCTTTAGGTCTAGGAAAAATGGATTGCCTAGGGGTTAATGCTCCTACATGAGACTCATCGGGTTGAAAATTTTCATGACTTCCTAATCTGGTGCTTCAAACTATTGCAATCATCCCGGGTCCCAAACTTGATGTTGTTGTTCTCCATATGTCTGGTTGTGTTTTTTCTCCATTGCTAACCTCATTCCTCTAGGATGCCAAAATTAATTCTATAGTTTCCAATATGCCTTATTGAGGTAATGTCATATAGTTAGTTGTATATTGCTGTTGATTTCCCTTCTCTTATTTTTGTACCTTCTTTTGTACATATTTTTCATTAGTACTCACATCCTTTCAATCTTGTCATCCAACTATGCCACCAACTGAAAGTTATTACTATCATCTCTCATGCCATATGCTGGAAACATATTATTCCTATCATCATCCTCCTTCTCTAAATGATATAAAATTTTGTTTATATGAGACATTCTTGTTTGTATCTCAGATCCCTTGGCATTTGAAAACACAATCAATTTGGAAATTAACTAATTTCTCTACATTAATCCACTCTTCCAACAATATAACCTCTTCAAAATTCATGAGAATCATATCTAGATGTTTTTATTGATCATTTGATTGATCCTTCTCTTGGCTACCAATACCATCAAATTTTGTCACGCTCACTAGTTTTTTTAATCATTCTCTAGTGATTACATTATTTGTTCATGCATGTATCCTTAATCCCCTTTAACCAATTTTAAATTGTTTTCATCCCCAATGCTTTGAGGAGGTACTTCTTCAACTTATTTTGTCTTTTTGGTAGTTGTATATGGATGTCTACCCCCATCATATTTTAAACATGTATCCATACACATCTTGTCAAATTTAAAAATACAAGGATCTCTAGCCTCATTTGAGATATTTTCTCTCAAATATCTAAGTTGATCACAATCTCTTCATGTCTCATGAGACTCTCATGCAATCTCCTTTGATTGTTTTCCTCGTACCTAAGAGTTACAAAATCTTATTCAACGTTAGTTCACATGCTTTGAATATAACTTGTGGGTCACATTTCAAAGTTGCATCTTCTTCCAATTTCAATCTAACATGCTAAATACACACCTTTAAATCCATTATCCTTTATTCCAAGAAATTCAACTCTTCATCCAAACAAACAAAATTTTCTTGAACTAGATTCGCATACTCCATGCAATTTTCATCCCTTGTCATCCATCCTTCTCCATCTTCTTCAAGTTCTAGCTGCAATCATTCCATTAACTCAATTTCTCCATTTTGTTCCATGAGCATTACATTTGAACTCTATCTTGCATCCACCTTGTTCTCTTATAGAGATATTTCTTTTGAAACTCTATTATTTCCTCTATCTCCTAGGGGAAATTCGGTAATTTTCTCTCCCTTGATGATAACTTGTATTGGTTTTCCATCTTCATAATCTACATGACCTACATATTAACACATTTTATTACTTTTAAAAATATGAGGCTCTTGAGCCTTTGCTGATTCTCTTGGCATCATTTGCTATTCTAGACTTTCCATATAATCCATGAGACTTTCCATTGGTCTCCTCTCCTTGTCGCCATCATCATCTTCACCAATGATTGATCCTTGTTCTAGTTCATAGAAGTAAACATCCTCTCCCGCGTACTCATTTCTCCTTAGTTATTTCCTCTCTAACGAAGCAATTAGGCTTTGCTTCATCCTCTTTTGCAGCAGAGGCCATTTCACCCTTTTCTTCCTTAACACCCAACCATTTATTTGGTCTTATTCCATTTCTTGTAGTAGCTACATCATTAACTCAACAAATTCTAGGTCAAATTTTGCTTGACTCATCATTTCCCTTATACCATTTTCTTTGGAATCTTCTTTTTCTCTATTGTGGATTGCATTGGAACATTTTTAGTTACTATCAGTAGTCATCTTCATTACTCCTTTGTTAGCTTACTCATTACCATTGAGATCTACAATCAAGCCCCCTGAACAAGTCTTCTCCATTAACCCATCACCCTAAATACCTCACCAAGCTTTCTCCTTAGCCTAGCCTTTTGGAATTTATATGGTTCTATCCTCTAAAACCTCTTGAGCACTCCTTTTCTAGGCTTTTGTACTTGCTTCTCACCTCTTGATAACTTCTCTTTTTCTCTTCACCTTTACTTTTGAGTAATCATTCTATCCTCAACTCTCTTACCAACCTCAGTTGAAATATTTCAGGGGAAAACTCTCTGCTGCAAGGTTCTCTACCATATTTCTCTTCCTCCTCCTACTGCTACCTGCACTTATCAACCTATTCATTAGGTTAAAATAAAATTTTAAAGACCGAGATTACCTCTCAAGTCTCCTAAAAAATTATATCTTCTTTCATTCAAGAAAATCATTAATTCCCTCATGGATGGGATCATTTCTGCCATTTCTTCTTCAATTTTTCTCCCATACATTTGGATTGCAATTTATCTAATTCCACTTTGGTTGAGAATCACACAAGTATGCTCTGTCCCAGTTCTCCAATCTTGCTCTTTACAAAAGTAACCAGTTGTTAGTTGTTCATTAATAATAAATAAATTAGTTTATTGCCTTATATTTCAATCTTCTAGTATGCATATTTTATTTTGTGTTCTCTCAACAATCTTGATTCTCCATCACCTTCATTGTAAACACCCCACCTTAATCTCAATGAAAAGTGTTCACTTGTTAATCCAATATCCCTTGTAAAGTTAGAGGGATGGGATAGTTAAATTTTTAGTTGGCTTCAAAACTCGAAATAAATAAAACATTTTGTTAATCTCGATGAGATGTTTTTGGCAATATAAAATTTTAGCCTGATTCATGTTGGAAAATCAGAACGGAAGAAATATTTCTTTATGTTGATGACTAGTGATATTATGATTTTATTATTAACTTTATTTTGTTCTTATTTTAACTTAGTTCATCAAGAAATTACCAATAACTATAGCATGAAGATCAAATACACCATATGTAGGTGGATAACCAAGGAAAAACCTCTATCTAGGGGAAAACCTAGTAAAAAATCTTCCTTTAATAGTTTCATGAGATGATCCAAGGTTCCTTTACCTAGACACATACTTCCTCAAATCACCAATTAAACCCTTCCTTTGTTTTGTAGATTATAACCTTCTAGCAATAACTTCAACCTAGTACTTCGATCTCCCCAGCAACAGAACTTTGGCCTAACAGCAAAACTTCGATCCAGCCACTGAAATTTGACTTCTCCAATAGATATTTGACCCTAGTAGTAACCTAGTAACTTCATATGAATGGGAGAGGGAGATAGCCCAAAACTTCAACTTTTATCCTTCTTTTGCAATTCTACTTCTTCTCTTGGAATTTAAGACTTTTTTGCTTCTACTACTTGTATATCGAACTTGTGAGTGTGTTTTTTCAAATGAATTGAACTTCCCTTATTTATAGCCTCTTATGGAGTTCGAATTACCCTAATGTAGGCCAACTTGATCAGGTAAGGGCTTACTTGGTGTGGAGGTGACAAATGACTTATTTTACTCAATAATATTTATTTTTACATTATTCAAAAGCCCAAGAAGTGTCTCATTAAATGTGAAATGAATCTAATGACTTAATATAAAACCTAAAAGTCCTCAATGGAGACTTTGACCTAAAACATGATGACCCAAGCATGAAATCTGTGCTTTAATAAGTCATAATAATAATGATGATGATGAAAATAATAATAATAATAATTTATTTTTCTTTCTTTTGATAAATACATTTCATTATGACTCAAATACAGTTATGAAGATTGAACCTAGTTACATTCTTCAACACTCCCTCTTAACTAGGGAGGTATTCATACATATACAAGTATGTGGAAGATCTCAAAACACATGAACCATGAATATTTTAGGCACTCACATTGTCAAGGACTAGATTCCTGACCGGAGAAATCTATCTAGGGGGAATAAGATGGAATAAAGCTTTCAACCTCTCTAGGTACCCTTAGGCTTACTTTCTAACGATCAACCCTACGAACTAGGTGTGTAATGCAAGGTTAGAGCTCTATGACCAACACCACCCTCCCTACTTTGGGAACTAGACATCAACACAGAGGTCGGCCACATGTCCTCCCAAGAAATGTGTATTACACACAAAGCCTCAACACGTCTCTCTCGATCAAATCGATTAGTGACATCAAGCATGCTTCCCAAACTTTAAGATATTTACTTGAACAATCACAACCCCAATTAGTAACAACCTTTTAAATACACATAAATAAACATGAACCTTTGGGGTTTTCAAATATCTAGATGTTGTTTCACAATTTATCATAGTAGGACTTAGAGGCTTCCCAAAAAAATATTGATAAACGTTTTCTCAATCATACAGTTTCCTTTCCTACTTCACATGCAGCAAGATATTCTACAACTAGATCCCGCTTTCTTTCTTTCAGCAGTATCCCAATATATATTCTCCAATTTCTTCTTCAAGGTATCCCTCATGACTATAATATGCCCTCCCTTTTAACTTGGGAGATATACACTTTCTTTTATTCTAGCTCCCTCTTAACTTAGGGATATCAACTACTTTCTATGACATTATAGAATCGTTTATGGCTTCCATCCTTCTTAGTAGTTTCATTTTGATCATAATCATTCATATAACTTCCTTCATCATGATTTTTTAATCAAATCAGCTTTACTTATGAATATCTTCAACATCTTGAAGATTATGTACCTTCACAACTTAAACAGTAAGTACAATCAAAATACATATATAGGAGCATGGATTTAACTATTTCAAAATCGTGAAAGCATTAGAATTTAGAGACCAAATGCCTACACTTAGTTATAATCAACAAGAGGCACATACTTTTATACTTCAACTTCTTGCTCAGGTTTTTGTCACAAACCCTAGATCACATTAGTAAATCAAGATATCAGTCTCATTATATCTAGGGTCTCAACATTTCTTTCAGAGATATGACAGACTCTACTATAATCTAGAAGCAATTTCAAAAACGTATGATTCTACAATGCATCCAACTTCTTTAGAATTCATATGTTAGAATTATACTAGGATTTAATGCAAAGCCTAGATTCCATACACTAAGCTTCAACAATAAAAAATAATCACAACACGATCTAAAGTTTCAAAAATATGACCAAAATTTTCGTAAATCCTATATGTTATCATCATAATGGGAAAAATATCACCATATCCTAGAATGTCAAACTTCTACTAGGGCTTAGTTACAAACCCTGAAATTTACATACTATGATAATCAACGATTATGTTAACACATATAGATATCTAGGATTTCATACTCATGTGCAAGCATATCAATATCCATTAGGTAAGACCAAGACACAAATTTAAAGTCAGACATATAACAATATTGATTAGGCTATGGTTTTGATCAAATGGAAAAACATACACATAGGGCTTCATTCCTATGAGCTTGCTCTAGATATTATAAGGGTTTTTCTCATAAACCCTAATTTATCAAAACCTCAAGGTCTAGGAATGCATTACCATCCAACTCTATATGACTAGGGTCTTCATAACAATGACATTTCCATCAAAGCCCCAAATATCAAAAGAATAATATTTCTAGTTCTTATCATTAGCCCTAAGTAGACTAGGGTTTCACATTAGCATTGAAGTACCCTTAGGTTGGGGTTTTACAGAGAAGCTTTTAGAGTTCCATAAACATGATGATTTTAATGAGGGTAAATTCAATCTAATTATTAATCACCCAAATAAAAATCTTTAAGATGTGGTTGACAGCGTTGGACCCACCAGTATTCAGGAGATCTCCCCAGTATGAAGTCCCAACTAAACCTCACAGAGTTTGGTGTAGGATTTCCATCCGATATGATGGCCCGATTTTCATTATCTTAAAGATATGCCTTATTTCTTGTTTGTTAGCACATGAGAGTGGTTTTTTTTGTCTTCGAACAATGAGGTTCACGTGCCTGGTGAGTGCTCAGTGCCGCTTGTGTCAAAGTTCTTTCACTGTAGAGGGAGAGGGTGGAAGTGAGTCTCAATTTGAAATGGAATAGTCCAAACTTTGCTAGAGACACACAACACAACAGGACATGCGCAAATTCCAGCAGAGTAGTCCACATGGATGCGGCAATCACAAACACAAAGTGAACATATAGCAAGCACAACACATAGTGGAATAGTCCACTTGAGTGCGATGGGCTTTATAACAAGTTTATGAGAATGAATCTTTTGAGTGTTTGGCGGGATAGCCGACATGGGTGAGATAGCATTAGAAATTGATACAATACATTTCCAACAACATATGTACTAAAACAACCGAAATATTTCAACTATCTTAATATAGGTTAAAGCAACATGCATTACACGCGTCCAAAGAATATTCTTACAAATGAATACAATACATGTGTGAAAACGTATTGGCCTGTTAATAGGCTTTTGTATTAAGTGAAAGTCCCAAGACACATTTGTACGCCATTACAACACCAACCCTGATAGCAGGGTGTTGGAGCCACTGCTCGCTCCTCAAAGAAAAGATTAAAGGCTTTCAAGGCTATGTGGGAGGAGCCAAGGTGAAAAGTATTTTGCATGTGAAAATGAGGAGTATTTATAGCCAAGGGTAAAATTGGCCCTTGTGACTTTTCAACTTCCCTCATGACTGTTTGACTTACATGACTCTTTAACTTTACATGAATCTTCAAATTTACATGTGGGTCTCTTGGACTTCCATGTTACAGTACATTGATTACAAAAGTATGGCCTGTAGTAGTTATGTGGACGAGATGACTCATGACATGACTCGACACGACAAAGCTAGTATTTTCATGCTATTGGTGGTGTGCATTGTTAGGTTCCTATACCAATAGGTTTCATTTTTCATGATTGACAGTGGAAAGGCTAAATATGTTCATCATTGCATCTTGCAAGGGTTCCATATTTTGTATACAGACTAGGAAAATTAAAAGATGAAAAGAGGGTATGCCTTAAAAGAATAATCAAAAGGCAAGAAAATCAATTGGTTAGAAGGAATAGTGAAAATGAACCCCAAATCAAAGACCAGGAAAGTGGCCAGTCAAAATGCCACTTCTATCTTATTGGCAGCATCACAATGTGCAAATACTGCTGCTAATCATACTTGATGGATGGCCCAACAGTTCAATCTGAACCATGCCATGTTTAAATTGTTTGTTGTCGAATAGAGAATGATTCCTATCCAAACAGCTCAAGCTTGGCAGATGACTAGCTAGGTAGAGAAATGAAGGAGCCCAACTGCTTAATCTGGGTCCTTGGAAGAGATAAGGGTAGATTTAGATAGGAGGGCAGTCAAAAGAAAAGAGGATAATCGGGGTTTGCTAATCTAAGTGCACCCAGTTAAAATGAAGAAAAAATGTTAGGATTATCAAGCTGGGTAGGTAGTGTGAGGTTGCAGAAGTAAAAACCCCATCACCATTTGGCTTATCAAAGAAGAACTCATCCCACTCAGGGTATTGGCACCATGGCAGAGGTTTGATGACATAACAATGGAAGCATGACTAATTTCCCTTTTTCCCCAAAGATCATTTACTAACACTCCCAAAAGACCTTGGGATCTACCCAACAGTCTTGTTTCACTTCATTCCAGTACCAGTTCCAAGTCAAATTCTCAGTTGACTAAAGGAAAAGAAGCCACATTTCTTGTGTAAAAATCACCATTCTGAATTCCATTTCTCTAATGTGACTAAGTTTCATTTTATGGGCTTAGCATTTTCCCCTGCATTTTCACCTCACAAGTGATATTAACAGCTAACTTTATTATTTAGCTCCTTAAAACAGTGCTCCCCTTCCCTAACTCTACAATAGCTAATAAAATCCCAAAAAAGCTATTTAATATCCCACCCCATAGCAATATAGCTATATAAGTTAGTCTTGGGAAATATTTAGTCCATCTGGGATTAATATTAACCCTCCCCCACCCTAAAGACTATGGGTTTTGATTAAACCCTTGGGTAAAAAATCAATTACCATAGTGCCCCCCACTCAAAAACCCTGTTTTTTATCCCTCCCGCGTTAATATATTTGTTTATGATGTTTGAAATAAACAAATATACAAATGGGCACACATTATAACCTCACCAAACCAAAGTTTTAACCCAACCCCTCCATTATTTTTAAAGTTTTTTAATCGGCGGGCTCCACTGTTAACCTTCTGCCGCCCTGTAACCCCTGCCAGTCGTCCGATCGTCGGCCCCCCAAATCCAAGGGTGGGCGGTCATTTTCACCCACAAGTCGGTGGAAGTTTAGCATCCGGGGGATTGGCGGTTTTGCCGCAATACCCCCGCCATGCGTCGCCTTCCCGGGGTATTCGGAGGCCCCTCCCCCAATACCGCTCATGCCGAAAGGTGGTGTGGGGAGAATACTGGATACCGCCCTCCGCCCCAACGTCAGTACCACGTCATCTCTGACGTCATTGCCCACGTCCGTGCCCTGCCTCCGTGACACTGCCACCCAACCCGCCCGCCTCCACGTCATGCCGCCATGTCCTGTGCAACCTCACCCCCACGTCAGAGGTCCACGTCATCATGCCGTACCTGGGACCCATTGATGACATCATGCTGATGTCATCACCAAAAAGCGCCAAAAGCGCCAAAAAGCCCCGAATTTACATAAAACAACGCAAAAACAACCATTTTATATCATTTTCACTGCTTGTTTCGGGAGCGCTGTGCATGTTGTTTACGTCGATTTGCCGCCAAACCTGGAATTTGACTGTCCGAGCTGCTGCCACCTACAAATTCAAGTCAATTACTCACCATTGTTCCAGCTCAACACCCTCGGCGTCATGAAAACCAGGTATTTGCCCACAGACAACCTTTTTACCCATGTTTTAACCATTTGGTCCATTTTTTACCTGCATAAAGTATGCTAGCACCCACGCTGAGCCAATTATACACCTACTTATTGTCTAAACTTGCTGGTTAGCATCATATGCCCACAAGGCTCAGTAAACCCGCGCCGGTCTGCGAAATTCACTTAAAAATTGGCTTTAAGAGCCTGTGCCGCCAACACAGGGCCTCACAGTTGTTCATTATCCACTCCCACCAGACTTCTCTCTACAAAAGTCCACTTGCTCAGCTCAGGGACATCTTTATTTTTCCCTACAGTTGCCCCACAAGTTTTTCAACCAGAGATAAAGTCTGTTGAAACTCTGTAATCTCTCCTTTGACACACATTGCAAATAGCTAAAGCCACTCCCAAATACAAATTCACCTTGCAGTCTGCATTAATTGTACTGAATCCCAGCCCCAAGTATCAACACATAAAAGACTTCAATATGGTTGCTCCAGCTGCTCTAAATGTTGCTCCTATCAATGCACCTAACAAGGAACTTGAGGCACTCCCTCTAGTTGACAGTGATTACCTCATTCAGGATTTGGTTGGGGACAGAAACCACTTACAAACATTCTGCCAACTGAGGAATAGCTACTTTAGCAACAGTGACATGTATGGCATCTGGGAGTCAAATTTTCCCATCCATTTCTTGCCTTCTGTAAATATTTTTCCTGAAATAATTCACCTCTGTGCTGAAAATTATGACCCAAGCCTCAGAGCTCTCAAGTCTCCATCTGGGAGCATACTCTTTCATATAACTCTTGATTCCATTAATCAGATGCTCAATTTCAAATAGACCTAACTATTCATCCCTTTTTCCATAAAATACCTGCTAGATGAAGTCCCCAAACTCTCCAGCACTGAGATTGCCAGAATTGCCAAGACCTTCATGAGAGCAGACCGCCAACCTACAGGGCCACCTCCTTTCCTATATGTCAATTTCAATGAGGTAGGCAAGCTGCTTGTAGACATCATATCCTCTGTGCTGGGTTTCTCAACAAGTGAGCACATTGATGAAACAGTGTTGGTTCTTTTGTCTGCATATAGCCTTGGAAAGCCCCATACTATCAAATATAACTATGCCAAGTTCATTTCCAATAAAATACATGACCAACTGCTAAAGCTGGACAAGGAGGTAGTATTCAAATATTCATCATATATCTATCACATGTTCATGTACTATCAGACAAATTGCTTCCAATGCCCCATCAGAAAGCTAGATTCACAGGGTGAAAGGAGGTCTGTTATCTTTTGGTCTTCAGTGTTTCATCAAGTTCAGAACTCTCCCTATTCTTACTGTGAGTTCATTGACCAATTTGTTTATCCAGTCTCATGTCTATTGAAAAGAACTCCTCCTCCTAGATTGTCATATGACATGCATAAAATATTACAGCTGTCCAAGAATTATAAAATAGGTGATTGGTATCTATACCAAAATCATACTGTCATTAGGATCATGATTGTGAGCTCTGTCCCTACAGGCTCCCTAGATATGTACCCATGAGATTTTTTGCCTTGGAATACTATAGGCAACTCATTAATTCAGATCTTACTCATTTTCATAGTGCCAAGAAGAAAGCTAACCTGAAATTCAAAGACCATCTAGGCCCCTTTATCATGAACAACAAAGATGGTTGGCAAGAGGCTGATTAGATATTGGGGCAACAACTCAAACTGAAAAGGAGTTTCTGGTGGGTCCCTTATGACCCTGAGGGCTTTATCAGTGCTAGAAGGGTCAAATATAGGCTGTTAGCCTATAAGCATTGTCCAATTCCACAAATTGAGCAATATGCCAACAAAGATGAGTGGGTGCCAGGCACATTAATTGAAGAATTTGCTCAGGAAGAGATAATGGAGCAAAATGTCAAAGATTTAGAAAAAAATCTTGACTTGGATTCTTTTCACCAGGTGACATTCAAGCTGCCACTCCAAGTTGGGGAAGGCACCTCCACAGCCGCAGCTGCACAAACTGCCCAGCAAGTATCTACAACAACAACAACTACAGCAAAGGGAAAGGAAGTGATGGATGCACAGCAGGAGACAGAGACAGAACAACCCACCACTTCCAAAGATCAGAGTCAAGGGCAAGCCCCTCTACAGCAAATTGAAACATCACAGCTTCCAATCTTGCAAACTCCTCTTAATGAGGAAAGAGGTAAGAAACGAGATAGAGAGGAGGCCACACCTCCAAGTGGGTGAACACAACAACCAGAAGCCAAGAGGCAAAGAATTGATCCTTAGGATGAAGAAGAAATCAGTGAAGAAAGGGTACAGAGCCAGAATAGAGAGAGAGAGTCCAGCCAGCAGATTGCTACCAGCTCATTCCAGTAGGAACAGGGTATGCAGCATAGTACAGAGGTGTCTTCTTCCAGGCAGCAGGGCAAGCATCCAGCTGGTATCAAAGGAACTTTTATGGAGATCAAGGCACAAAATGAGCTATTAAGAATACAACTTTATGATCAATTCTTGAAAACAACACCCTCCAAGCAACAAAGATTGATGGCGGGTTATGATATCAAGGAGGACAAGATGATTCTTACTCATTTCAAGCCTAAAGTTCCACACCCCAAATCATCTGCAGACTACATAAAGACAAACATGGAAGTCCTCTCCAAGGACATACATCCCATGGATCAAATTGAACTGCATAAGCAAACAGGGGAAATGGTTTATGCCACAATTGCAGACATGGCCATGCTGGCCCATCAGTTAAAAGAATCATTGAAAAATACAAATACTCAATTAGATCTGGAAAGGATTCCCTCTACTGCCAAGGATAACCGAATAAAAACGTTGGATGACATTATTTTTTATCTAGGACATGATCCTAAGGATCCAAAGGGTATCAAGGCCCTTATGAAGAAGAAGGAGGATGATATTGTTGCACTCAGAAAGCAGGCAAAGATGCTTGCAACCATTCACCCTCAAACAGCAGAACTTGTACAGGAAAAACAGTTTGATGAGACCATGGATCTGCTTCTAAAGATGAATCAAAGAATACTAGAGATGGAGGCAGAATTGGAAAAGGCCTTGCAAGATAAACAAGGGGAGTCAACCTCCCAACCACCTCAAACATCTACAACTCTTGACCCTGCTCCTCATACATAAACAACAGCAGCCCCTCCTGCCATTCCAGCACCTACAACAACTACATCAACTACAGATGCAACAACAGCAACAATATCAACACCTAAATCCAGTATGAGTATGGAGGACCTAATGAAAGCTGTCAAGGAGCTTGAAATCCTGGTGACAGAGGTAAAAGAGGCCAAAGAAAGGCTGGCCAAACTAGAGGCCAGTTATGACAAATCCAAAATGACAATGGCCGATAAGCAAAGGGAAATAAAAGCCCTAGAGACCAGAGTGAAGGCCTTAGAAAAAGAACTATCACTAGACAAAACTCTGGCTGAGATCAAAAAGATTTTATGGGCCAAAATTGGCCAATCAATCAATGACCAATGGCGATCAATACAGGCTATACATGAGCAAATTGAGTTAATAGGCATGGTTCAATTTTAAATTCAGAAGGCCAGAGCAGCATTGGGGATTATGCCTGAGCAAGCCAACAAGATGATTCATTTCCTTAACACTCACACCAAGGAAGAATTGGAAGCACTGGACATACACAGTTGAACAGACACTATCCTGACAGCAAAGAAAGTGATGACCTTGAGAAATTTCACACACACTCTAGAAAGGAGATGTCAGGAGATGCAGACAGAAGTAAATGATTTCAGGACAAAAGTAACAGCATTGCAAAGCAGAGGATTACCCAGCCTAGTGACTGGTACTGGAAAACTTTTGTCCTGTGAGCAATACACCACCAAGATCAACAATTATGTTGAAAATCAGATTACAGCATCTACCAGCTCCACAGAAGAAGCAGGACCTCCCTCTAGGCAATCTCTGTATGATAAATTGGAGAATTTATTTTTTATTGAGCATGAGATTAATCATCTGTATGAAGTGCCTCCAAATTTCTATGGATATACTGAAGCCGATGAAACACTCATAAAGATAAGGAGATATCATCTACCTCCAGCTAATTGGTGGCAAGCAATGCTGGAAGTATTGCCCAGATAATTTTGGTCTACTCTTCCTTTTGTCAGCGTCAGGTCCCAGTCACAGTACAGGTCAACAAAGAACCAAATGCACAGGTACTACAGAAAGCACCAAGGTAGTGACTCAACAAAGCACTAAGACAACGTGCTCAGCAAACGCAGATTAAAGACGCAGCTACAACCAACTTTGTTGATCCAAAAAAGTCAAAACTTGTCTGACAAAAGACAGCTGCCACACCAATATTAACTGTTGCAGTTATTTCTTTCATTTACTTCTTTGACAGAGTTGGTGATGTAATTTATTACACAATGAATCATCATCTAGATATTTTATCTCCTAGTTTTGTATATATATCCCCCCATAGAATGTATTGGGGGTCGGTTTTTGTGAATCTCTCTCTAAAGAGCTACATTGTATATCACAAAATTTTTGATAATATAAATTGCTGGTGAAGTTCCTAGTCTCTATATTGTTTGAAGGTGGAAATGAAGGACTGTGTTACACTGCAGAATTCCTGTGTCACTTAAGGGAACAATAAGTTACTCTGAACTATGTTTTGTTTTTCTATGTATGCATAAATTTCACATGTGTTTCATGATCATAGCAACAGGGAAAAGGAATAGCTTAGGACTTGTTTAAATACACCCTCTGCTCAATCTCTGTTACTTAATATGTTTTCTTCAGAATTAGCCATGGATATGAATTCTTAATTGCTCATATTTAAACTAATTCTATCACTGTGAATACTGTTTAGGAATTCTTAAATGCTCTTAGACAATACTCCCACTTTCTCCCCAATTAGCATAGTGAAAGATACTTTACTGCCTTTCACTTACTGATCTCATGCTTTCATAACCCAAATTTGAATAATTGTTCCACAAATGCCTATCTGGCTTTGCAGTAACATCCTTCCCTCAAAGAAATAATTCAACAGTACACCATCATGAACTCCATTGCCCAATGGTTCAGACTGCTCTGTAATCTGTACACCAGCTCTGTTTGAATTCACCAACCAACCAAAATCTAAAACAAAAATCAGTGCACCATAACTAACCTAAAATCACCCAGAATAATGCTAAATTATAAAGAGAGAGCCCTCTCTGGTTGCAGGTAGGCTAGGACCTGTAACTAAAAGACTGGTTAGTGGTTACCTCGGCCGTATTCCCTATAGGAAGCAGGGAACAACCTGAGCGATAACATCATTGGCGACTCCACTGGGGACTCAGTTTCAATCTACAACTTAGAAAAAACCAAGCTTCCTGTTGTTCAAACAAATCTCCTGGGAAATACTGCTCAAAAGTTGTGATTGTCAAGCCTCTCATTAAACACTAAGAAAACAAACTCAAAAGCTGGCTCCGAAGAAGAAAACTCGTTACACCAGGTCAAACCCTGACCCAGATCCTCCAGCCACTTTTGAAAATCCCAATTTAATCCCAAAGGTCCTTAAGAAGAAAGAGCAACAAGAGGATTTTTCTGACTCAAGCCTTGAAGCCGTTCAACAAAGCTACATTCCTAACCCTGCTAAAGTGTCATTTCATCCTCATATTACTCCTACTTCTCCTAGTTCTTCATCCACTTCCCAAAGCAATTTCCCCACTCCTCTATACACTTTACATCCTACTCCTGTTATCCCTGTTGTTCCAGCTGTTCCACTCCTTCTTGCTATCCCATTTATCTTTGCAAATATGGCTAACAGATATGCCCATTTACACTTGCCTGCCAATCCAGGGGCTATGCCCCAAGATTATCAAAGCAAGATCAATTACTTTGATGGTACTGGTTCTTATACAGCCCAACAACACACCATGAAAATGCAGGACTATTTTGAGAACTATGAAATTGATGATGAGGATGTAAGGATGAAAATTTTTGTCCAAAGTTTAACTGGGGATGTAAGGACCAAGTTTAGGTCATTAGCTGCACATTCTATACTCAATCCTGATGCCTTATACCTAAGCTTCATAAACAGATGGGAAAACAAGAAAGACCCTTTACACATCCTAACTGAGTATGATAATCTAAAACGGGGTCCACAAGAAACATTTCAAGACTATTGTGCTAGATTCAACAATGTATACAACGCCATTCCTCAGAACTTGAGGCCCCCTCCTAACTTGGCCTTGATCAAATTCCCTGATGGTTTTCATTCAGATATGGCATATTAGTTAAGAGAAAGAGCACCCCCTAGTCTGGCAGACATGCAAAATATAACTGTTAGTGTGGAGGCAAACCTGATTGCTAAGAGAAACAAAGCTAAAAATGAGAGAAGAACAACATTTAAAGAGGAACCTTTAGCTTTTGAGCAAAAGCTAGATGCAATCATCAAAGGTATGGACATATTAGGAGATAGAGTTGATACCATTGAAAGAAAATCCTCTTGGGAAGGACAGACAAGCAACACTACTAGGAATCCTAATTTTAGAAAAAATCAAAACCCAAATGCTGGGAGGAGTGGTCCTGATCAAAATATCAGACGTCCATTTCAAGAGAACTATGTAGATGCCTCAACCTCTAATGAACAAATAGAAGATCCCCACATCAATATGATGGGTTTGGACAGTGAGCAACAAGTATTCTTAACACAATATGATCAAGCCCAAGAATGTAAACAATTTCAAACAAAATCTGGTGAGTCATTTGATTTCAGAGAAGGGTATGATACAACAGTCTATGAGGTACACAAAAAATATAAATTAAGAAGCAGAACTATAGATGTGCCTGAACTTACCAAACCAACACATGCCAAATTTCCTAAGAAACCCAATGATAAAACTGTCTTAACGGACTCCTCAGATAAAAAACTCCAAAGGGAAGTCATAGTGGAAGATGTATCTTATGTACAGCCTTCAAAAAATTCCTCATCTACACCCTTTCTTTCAACAGAACTCTTGCACAAACCTTCGGAAAAGGAGCACAACTAAGACATACCTCATAATAGTGTACCTACTCAAGAGAAGGTCACCCAAAACTCAGCAGAAAAAGAAAAATTTGTTGCGCAAAATATAAAGGTTCAGATGGAAAAGCCTTTCAATTTAGAAACAGAAATTGGCAAGCTTAAAATAGCCATTCCACTTTCTAAACTGGCTAAACATGAGGTCTTTAGACAACAAGTCAATAGGTCATTGCAAGTACCAGAGAATAGGGATGTAGTTAATATTCTGGATGATTAGCCAGAACTGATTTTTGGCTCAGAAGTCAATGGCAAATCAGTGGATGGAGGTATCCCTCCATTTTATGTAAGCCTAAACATTCATGACAAAGTATTACACAATGCCATGTTTGACTCAGGTGCCTCCCATAATCTAATGCCCAAGTCAGTAATGGAAAAACTTGATCTAGACGTCACAAGACCTTATAAAGACTTGTTTTCATTTTATTCTAGCCAGGTAAGATGTCTAGGCCTTATCAAGGACCTTTGTGTATCCTTAGTCCAATACCCAGCTAAAACAATTTTAATGGATTTGGTAGTAGTTGACATTCCACCAAAGTATGGTATGCTTTTATCCAGATCATGGGGTGCCAAACTCCAAGGATCTTTGCAGCTAGACATGTCATATGCCACAATTTCAGTCTTTGGCCAGCCAAAGAGATTATACCGAGAAACATTGATGAAATATGTGGCCAGCAGTCAAGAGAAGCCCCAAAACTTTCCAATCTACTCCATTCATTCAGACCTAGACTCATTTATATTATACAATGCTGATATGTGTCCTAAAACTGAGGTCAAGCTCCTAAAAACAACTGAAACAAGGAACATAAATGAGCAGTCTAGTGCCTAAGATCAAAGGATCATTGATATGATTAAGACAACAAAGCCAACTAATATATCACATGAATTACAAAAACCAGACTTGCCCACTAAACAAACTTGTGAAACTATTGAAAGAAGCATTGAACAGGAAATCTTGTGGTATTTAGAATTTGATGGGTCAGTGAACAAACTAGGGGCAGGGGCAGGGGTTTGGATACACAATGCACAAACTGACCATGCTCAAGGTCATGCATATAGGCTTAATTTCAGATGTACAAACAACATGGCCGAATATGAAGCCCTTTTGCTAGGTCTCAAACTGATTAGGAGTCTTGGGATAACCAAAGTTTCCATTTTAGGTGATTCAGATTTAATCATACAACAAATGAAGGGAAATTTTGTTACAAATGATCTCAGGCTAAGGTCTTACAGAGCAGCAGCAACTGAGTTACTCAGTAGCTTCTTGGAATTTCAGCTAACCAAAATACCTAGAAGCCATAACTTACATGCACATAGTTTGGCAACTTTTGCAAGCACCTATAAACTTCCTTTTGGGCCTAA
This sequence comes from Pinus taeda, assembly GCA_000404065.3. Taxonomy (NCBI): domain Eukaryota; kingdom Viridiplantae; phylum Streptophyta; class Pinopsida; order Pinales; family Pinaceae; genus Pinus; species Pinus taeda. The sequence continues at coordinate 127,696 of APFE030797278.1, read as the reverse complement.
ACACTAGTTCACTGCTGAGATTAAACATAGGCCTGCTGTCCCAGATAATGTAGAAAATTGGCAAGTATTTGAGAATGATACACAGATAAATAATTTTTTAACCATGGAAGAAGAATTCTCAAGCATAAACATAGACACAAGTATTAGGGATGATAAACAACAAACTGATAAAGTGAAAACTAATATATCAGCTGAAACAACAAATGTAATGTTACATCCAACAACCTTTGACTGTGCCAATTTGCAGAAGCTAAAACAAGCAGACTTTAATGAAATCATTGAAGAAGAATCTGAAGTAATTGAACTAAAGGATAATTTCCTGCCCACAGGCTTGACTCCTTTAGAAGACATTTTTGACTCAAATGACATCCCTAAGAAGTCAAAGATGCAACCCATAAACGCAGAAATTGAGGAGTGTAATATTGGGACCACTAAAAATCCCAAAATGATAAAGCTTTCCAGAACCTTACCTCCTGACAAAAAATCAGAATACATTGAACTATTTAAAGAGTTTCAAGATGTGTTTGCCTGGAGTTATGAAGACCTCAAATCCTATGATACTTCATTCATCCAACATACTATACCCTTGAAAGAAAACCAGAAACCCTTCAAACAAAAGTTGAGGAGAGTGAATCCAGTCCTTCTTCCCCTAATTGAAAAGGAAGTAAAATGAATGTACGAAGCTGGAATTATTGCACCTATAAGATTTTTTGAATGGATTTCGAACCTTGTACCCACAAGAAAGAAAATTGGGGAGATAAGACTTTGTATTGACCTCAGAAATTTGAACAAATTCTCTCTCAAAGACCACTACCCCTTACCAAAAATGGATCACATCTTACAGAGGGTAGTGGGAGCTTCAAGGATCTCACTATTGGATGGTTTCTCAGGATTCAATCAGATTCTAGTACACCCAGATGATCAAGATAAAACAACCTTTACTACACCTTGGGGAACCTTTAAATATGTCAAAATTCCTTTTGGACTCAAGAATGCAGGAGCCACATTTCAGAGGGAAATGGACATAGCCTTCGCTAAAGAAATCCTTGACTTCTTAGTCATATACCTTGATGATCTCATAGCTTTCTCAAAATCAGATCAAGAACATTTAGAACATCTCAGACAAGTGTTCTTAATCTGCAGAAAATATGGCATATCTTTGAACCCAAAGAAATCACTATTTGGCCTAGAAGAAGGCAAACTCCTAGGTCATATAATTTCAAAAGATGGTATAAGAATTGACCCTGACAGGATTCAAGCTATCCTTCAAGTCCCTCATCCAAGAAACATCAAAGAATTACAAGCTTTTCTAGGAAAGATCAATTTCCTAAGAAGATTTATTCCTAACTTGGTCGAACTAATAAGATTGTTGAGTAACATGCTCAAGAAAGATGCCAAAGTCAAATGGACAGTAGCCAAGTAGGCCTTTGAGGAAATCAAGGTAGCTTTAACAAGAAAACCCGTTCTCACAAGTCCTAGATTTGACAGAGACTTTATAATTTTTTCCTTTGCATCTGAACATACAATTGTTGTTGTCTTATTACAAAAGGATGACTCAGGATGTGAGAAACCCATTGCTTTTTTCAGCAGAGCCCTTAGAGATGCCCCACTTAAATACCAAATCATGGAAAAGCAAGCATATGCCCTTGTAAAGGCCATAAAGGATTTCAAAATCTATATCTTGTACTATCACATAATTGCATATGTTCCCAATGCAGTGGTCAAAGAAATTTTAACTCAAGAGGGAATTGAAGGTAAAAGGGGCAAATGGATAGCCAATATTTTGGAATATGACATTGAGATTAAGCCAACAAAACTTATAAAAGGACAAGGGCTAGCTAAACTAATGACTGAAACCAATTTCCAAGCCCTTGACATTAATGAACTGGATAACGAACAGGAGATGGTGACTCCACAGATCAATTAGGCCTTCTTACAATCACCTTGGTATACTGACATATGTTTTGTATTGCTAAACCTGCAAGCTCCTCCAGGGTTATCCAGAACCAAAAAGAGATTTTTGAAAATGAAAGCCTCAAAGTTTTGTATCATAGATAATGTATTATTTTGGAAAATTCATGAAGGTATTTTGCTTAATTGTTTAACCTTAGATGAAACAGATAAAGTTCTTAGAGAATTTCATGCAGGGGATTGTGGAGGGCACCTATATTGGAAATCAAAAGCTGATAAAATCCTAAGGACTGGATTTTATTGGCCCTCCCTGTTTGCTGATTCAAAAAAGTTTTTGATGTCATGTCATAAATGTCAAATCTTTGAAGGAAAGAAAAAGTCGTTGCCTTTACCCCTCAAACCTATTTCAACTGAAAAACCATTTCAACAATGGGGTTTAGACTTCATTGGAGAAATTCACCCTTCATCCTCTGTCCAACATAGATGGATTTTGACAGCTACAGATTACTTTACCAAATGGATAGAGGCCATACCTTGTAGACAAGCTAATGACTCAATCATCATGCAATTCCTAGAAATCAATATCTTGTCTAGATTTGGCTGCCCTGAAAAAATCATTACAGACAATGCAGTTACTTTCAAATCTAAAAGAATGATCAGTTTTTGTCACAAATATCATATTACTCGAGGTCATTCCACAGCCTATTATCCTCAAGGAAATGGCCTAGCTGATTCCTCCAACAAAAGCCTCATTAACATCATAAAAAATGCCTTGGAGAAGAACAAAAAGAATTGGCATAAGAAGCTGGTAAATGCACTATGGGCAGATAGATTGACCACTAAAAGATCTATTGGTACAAGTCCATATGAATTGGTATATGGTCTAGAAGTTGTTTTCCCTTCATCCCTTGGGATCACTGTGATCAAATTGCTGCAGGAGATACAAGCAGAACCTAATGACATCCAGAGAAGGATCAATCAAACAATTCACTTGCAGCAAACAAGGGAAGAAGTGTATCATAGAACTCAGGTTCTACAAGAGAAGCTGAAAAGGATGTTTGACAAAAGAACAAAATCTGAAGACTTCTTTGTAGGGAACAAAGTACTAAAATGGGATTCTAGAAGGGAAGACAAAGGGAAACATGGAAAATTTGATTTTCTTTGGAAAGGACCATTTGTGATTCAAGCTGTCCAGGGCAATAACACCTTTTTTCTGAAGAGTCTGGATGGTTCAGATAGTAAGGAAGGCCTAGTGAATTGGGAGAATGCTCAAGAACTATTATGATCCATGAACACAACACAATTACATATTGTACATAAATATGTATATTTTCAGCATTTTTCATTTACAACAATTAGATAGAGAACTAATGACAAGCAGTCATACAAACCATCAAGACAAAAAGTGGTGATTATTGCACAAAACAGGTCTAAAGATACTACACACAAGTTGATAAGATTTAGCTCAAAGGTATCCATGATAAGGAAGGTTCACTGCAACAAGAATTGAAAGATAAGGCCATCTGACCTGCTATTCTTGGTTTTCCACCAGGGAAGGCCATCCCCAAGTGGAGCCACTGTTAGGTTCCTATACCAATAGGTTTCATTTTTCACGATTGACAGTGGAAAGGCTAAATATGTTCATCATTGCATCTTGCAAAGGTTCCCATATTTTGTATACAGACTAGGAAAATTAAAAGATGAAAAGAGGGTATGCCTTAAAAGAATAATCAAAAGGCAAGAAAATCAATTGGTCAGAAAGAATAGTGAAAATGAACCCCAAATCAAAGACCAGGAAAGTGGCCAGTCAAAATGGCACTTCTATCTTATTGGCAGCATCACAATGTGTAAATACTATTGCTAATCATACTTGATGGATGGCCCAACAGTTCAATTTGAACCATGCCATGTTTAAATTGTTTGTTGCAGAATAGAGAATGATTCCTGTCCAAACAGCTCAAGCTTGGCAGATGACTAGCTAGGTAGAGAAATGAAGGAGCCCAAATACTTAATCTGGGTCCTTGGAAGAGATAAGGGTAGATTTAGATAGGAGGGCAGTCAAAAGAAAAGAGGATAATCATGGTTTTCTAATCTAAGTGCACCCAGTTAAAATGAAGAAAAAATGTTAGGATTATCAAGTTGGGTAGGTAGTGTGAGGTTGCAGAAGTAAAAATTCCATCACCATTTGGCTTATCAAAGAAGAACTCATCCCATTCAAGGTATTGGCACCATGGTAGAGGTCTGATGACATAACAATGGAAGCATGACTAATTTCCCTTTTTCCCCAAAGATCATTTACTAACATTCCCCAAAGACCTTGGGATTTGCCCAACAGTCTTGTTTCACTTCATTCCAGTACCAGTTCCAAGTCAAATTCTCAGTTGACTAAATGAAAAGAAGCCACATTTCTTGTGTAAAAATCACTATTCTGAATTCCATTTCTCTAATGTGACTAAGTTTCATTTTATGAGCTTAGCATTTTCCCCTGCATTTTCACCTCACAAGTGATATTAACAACTAACTTTATTATTTAGCTCCTTAAAACAGTGCTCCCCTTCCCTAATTCTACAATAGCAAATAAAATCCCAAAAAAGCTATTTAATATCCCACCCCATAGCAATATAGCTATATAAGTTAGTCTTGGGAAATATTTAGTCCATCTGGGACTAATATTAACCCTCCCCCGCCCTAAAGACTATGGGTTTTGATTAAACCCTTGGGTAAAAAATCAATTACCATAGTGCCCCTCGCTCACAAACCCTGTTTTTTATCCCTCCCGCGTTAATACATTTGTTTATGATGTTTGAAATAAACAAATATAAAAATGGGCGCCATTATAACCTCACCAAACCAAAGTTTTAACCCACCCCCTCCATCATTTTTAAAGTTTTTTAATCAGCGGGCTCCACTGTTAACCTTCCGCCGCCCCGTAACCCCCACCAGTTGTCTGATCGTCGGCCCCCCAGATCCAAGGGTGGGCGGTCATTTTCACCCACAAGTCGGCGGAAGTTTAGTGTCCAGGGGATTGGCGGTTTTGCCGCCGTACCCCCGCCACGTGTCGGCTTCCCGGGGTGTTCAGAGGCCCCTCCCCCGATACCGCTCATGCCGAAAGGTGGTGCAGGGAGAATACTGGATACCACCCTCCGCCCCGACGTCAGCACCACGTCATCTCTGACGTCATTGCCCACGTCCGCGCCCTGCCTCTATGACACTGCCACTTAACCTGCCCGCCTCCACGTCATGTTGCCATGTCCTGTGCCACCTCACCCCCACGTAAGAGGTCCACGTCATCATGCCGTACCCGAGATCCATCGATGACATCATGCTGACGTCATCACCAAAAAGTGCCAAAAGCACCAAAAAGCCTCGAATTTACATAAAACAACGCAAAAACAATCGTTTTATATCATTTTCACTGCTTGTTTCGGGAGCGCTGTGCATGCTGTTCACGTCGATTTGCCACCAAACCTGGAATTTGACTGTCTGAGCTGCTGCCACCTACAAATTCAAGTCAATTACTCACCATTGTTCCAGCTCAACACCCTCGGCGTCGTGAAAACCAAGTATTTGTCCACAGTCAACCTTTTTACCCCTGTTTTCACCATTTGGTCCATTTTTTACCTGCATAAAGTATGCTAGCACCCACACTGAGCCAATTATACACCTACTTATTGTCTAAACTTGCTGGTTAGCATCCTCTGCCCACAAGGCTCAGTAAACCCGCGTCGGTCCACGAATTCACTTAAAAATTGGCTTTAAGAGCTCGTGCTACCAACACACGTCCTCACAGTTGTTCATTATCCACTCCCACCAGACTTCTCTCTGCAAAAGTCCACCTGCTCAGCTCAGGGACATCTTTATTTTGCCCTACAGTTGCCCCAAAAGTTTGTCAACCAGAGATAAAGTCTGTTGAAACTCTGTAATCTCTCCTTTGACACACATTGCAAATAGCTAAAGCCACTCCCAAATACAAATTCACCTTGCAGTCTGCATTAATTGTACTGAATCCTAGCACCAAGTATCAACACAGAAAAGACTTCAATATCGTTGCTCCAGCTGCTCTAAATGTTGCTCCTATCAATGCACCTAACAAGGAACTTGAGGCACTCCCTCTAGTTGACTGTGATTACCTCATTCAGGATTTGGTTGGGGACAGAAACCACTTACAGACATTCTGCGAACCGAGGAATAGCTACTTAAGCAACAGTGACATGTATGGCATCTGGGAGTCAAATTTGCCCATCTATTTCTTACCTTCTGTAAATTTTTTTCCTGAAATAATTCACCTCTGTGCTGAAAATTATGACCCAAGCCTCAGAGCTATCAAGTCTCCATCTGGGAGTATACTCTTTCATATAACTCATGATTCCATTAATCAGATGCTCAATTTCAAACAAACCCAACTGTTCATCCCTTTTTCCATAAAATACCTGCTAGATGAAGTCCCCAAACTCTCTAGCACTGAGATTGCCAGAATTGCCAAGACCTTCAAGAGAGCAGACCGCCAACCTACAGGGCCACCTCCTTTCCTATATGTCAATTTCAATGAGGTAGGCAAGCTGCTTTTAGACATGATATCCTCTGTGCTAGGTTTCTCAACAAGTGAGCACATTGATGAAACATTGTTGGTTCTTTTGTCTTCATATAGCCTTTGAAAGCCCCCTACTATCAAATATAACTATGCTAAGTTCATTTCCAATAAAATACATGACCAACTGCTAAAGCTGGATAGGGAGGTAGTATTCAAATATTCATCATATATCTATCACCTGTTCATGTACTATAAGACAGATTGCTTCCAATGCCCCATCAAAAAGCTAGATTCACAGGGTGAAAGGAGGTCTGTTATCTTTTGGTCTTCAGTGTTTCATCAAGTTCAGAACTCTCCCTATTCTTACTGTGAGTTCATTGACCAATTTGTTTATCCAGTCTCATGTCTATTGAAAAGAACTCCTTCTCCTAGATTGTCATATGACATGCAGAAAATATTACAGTTGTCCAAGAATTATAAAATAGGTGATTGGTATCTATACCAAAATTATACTGTCATTAGGATCTATGGTTGTGAGCTCTGTCCCTACAAGCTCCCTAGATATGTACCCATGAGATTGTTTGCCTTGGAATACTATAGGCAACTCATTAATTCAAATCTTACTCATTTTCATAGTGCCAAGAAGAAAGCTAACTTGAAATTCAAACACCATCTAGGCCCCTTTATCATGAACAAGAAAGATGGTTGGCAAGAGGCTAATCAGATATTGGGGAAACAACTCAAACTGAAAAGGAGTTTTTGGTGGGTCCTTTATGACCCTGAGGGCTTTATCAGTGCTAGAAGGGTCAAATATAGGCTATTAGCCTATAAGCATTGTCCAATTCCACAAATTGAGCAATATTCCAACAAAGATGAGTGGGTGCCAGGCACATTAATTGAAGAATTTACTCAGGAAGAGATAAAGGAGAAAAATGTCAAAGATTTAGAAAAAAATCTTGACTTGGATTCTTTTCACCAGGTGACATTCAAGCTGCCACTCCAAGTCGGGGAAGGCACCTCCACAGCCGCAGTTGCACAAACTGCCCAGCAAGTATCTACAACAACAACAGCTACAACAAAGGGAAAGGAAGTGATGGATGCACAATAGGAGACAGAGACAAAACAACCCACCACTTCCAAAGATCAGAGTCAAGGGCAAGCCCCTCTACAGCAAACTGAAACATCACAGCTTCTAGTCTTGCAAACTCCTCTTAATGAGGAAAGAGGTAAGAAACCAGATAGAGAGGAGGCCACACCTCCAAGTGGGTGAACACAGCAACTAGAAGCCAAGAGGTAAAGAATTGATCCTCAGGCTGAAGAAGAAATCAGTGAAGAAAGGGTACAGAGCCAGAACAGAGAGAGAGAGTCCAGCCAGTAGACTGCTACCAGCTCATTCCAGCATGAATAGGGTATGCAGCATAGTACAGAGGTGTCTTCTTCCAGGCAGCAGGGCAAGCAGCCAACTGGTATCAAAGGAACTTTTATGGAGATCAAGGCACAAAATGAGCTATTAAGAATACAACTTTATGATCAATTCTTGAAAACAACACCCTCCAAGCAACAAAGATTGATGGCAGCTTATGATATCAAGGAGGACAAGATGATTCTTACTCATTTCAAGCCTAAAGTTCCACACCCCAAATCATCTGCAGACTACATAAAGACAAACATGGAAGTCCTCTCCAAGGACATACATCCCATGGATCAAATTGAACTGCATAAGCAAACAGGGGAAATAGTTTATGCCACACTTGCAGACAGGGCTATGCTGGCCCATCAGTTAAAAGAATTGTTGAAAAATACAAATACTCAATTAGATCTGGAAAGGATGTCCTCTACTGCCAAGGATAACCGAATAAAAATGTTGGAGGACATTATTGTTGATCTAGGACATGATCCTAAGGATCCAAAGGGTATCAAGGCCCTTATGAAGAAGAAGGAGGATGATATTGCTGCACTCAGAAAGCAGGCAAAGCTGCCTGCAACCATTCACCCTCAAACAACAGAACTTGTACAAGAAAAATAGGTTGATGAGACCATGTATCTGCTTCTAAAGATGAATCAAAGAATACTATAGATGGAGGCAAAATTGGAAAAGGCCTTGCAAGATAAACAAGGGGAGTCAACCTCCCAACCACCTCAAACATCTACAACTCTTGACCCTGCTCCTCATACACAAACAACAACAGCTCCTCCTGCCATTGCAGCACCTATAACGGCTACATCAACTACAAATGCAACAACAGCAACAATAGCAACACCTGAATCCAGTATGAGTATGGAGGACCTAATGAAAGCTGTCAAGGAGCTTGAAATCCAGGTGACAAGGGTAAAAGAGGCCATAGAAAGGCTGGCCAAACTAGAGGCCAGTGATGACAAATCCAAAATGATAGTGGCCAAGAAGTAAAGGGAAATAAAAGCCCTAGAGACTAGAGTGAAGGCCTTAGAAAAAGAACTATCACTAGACAAAACTCTGGCTGAGATCAAAAAGATTTTGTGGGCCAAAATTGGCCAATCAATCAATAACCAATGGCGATCAATATAGGCTATACATGAGCAAATTGAGTTAATAGGCATGGCTCAATTTGAAATTCATAAGGCCAGAGTTGCATTGGGGATTATGCCTGAGGAAGCCAACAAGATGATTCATTTCCTTAACACTCACACCAAGGAAGAATTGGCAGCACTGGACATACACAGTCGAACAGACACTATCCTGACAACAAAGAAAGTGCTGACCTTGAGAAATTTCACACAGACTCTAGAAAGGAAATGTCAGGAGATGTAGACAGAAGTAAATAATTTTAGGACAAAAATAACAACATTGCAAAATAGAGGATTACCCAGCCTAGTGACTGGTACTAGAAAACTGTTGTCCTGTGAGCAATACACCACCAGGATCAACAATTATGTTGAAAATCAGATTACAGCATCTACCAGCTCCATAGAAGAAGCAGGACCTCCCTCTGGGCAATCTCTGTATGATAAATTGGAGAATTTATTTTTTATTGAGCATGAGATTAGTCATTTGTCTGAAGTCCCTCCAAATTTCTATAGATATACTGAAGCAGATGAAACACTCATAAAGATAAGGAGACATCATCTACCTCCAGCTGATTGGTGGCAAGCAATGCTGGAAGTATTGCCCAGATAATTTTGGTCTACTCTTCCTTTTGTTAGCTTCAGGTCCCAGTCATAGTACAGGTCAACAAAGAATCAAACACACAGGTACTACAGAAAGCACCAAGGCAGTGACTCAACAAAGCACTAAGACAGCGTGCTCAGCAAACGCAGATTAAAGACGCAGCTACAACGAACTTTGTTGATCCAAAAAAGTCAAAACTTGTCTGACAAAAGACAGTTGCCACACCAATATTAATTGCTGTAGTTATTTCTTTCATTTACTTCTTTGATAGAGTTGGTGATGTAATTTATTACACAATGACTCATCATCTAGATATTTTATCTCCTAGTTTTGTATATATATCTCCCCATAGAACATATTGGGGGTCGGTTTTTGTGAATCTCTCTCTGAAGAGATGCATTGTATATCACAAACTTTTTGATAATATAAATTGATGGTGAAGTTCCTGGTCTCTGTATTGTCTGAAGGTGGAAATGAAGGACTGTGTTACAATGCAGAATTCCAGTGTCACTTAATGGAACAATAAGTTACTCTGAACTATGTTTTGTTTTTCTATGTATGCATAAATTTCACATGTGTTTCATGATCATAGCAACAGGGAAAAAGAATAGCTTAGGACTTGTTTAAATACACCCTCTGCTCAATCTCTGTTACTTAATATGTTTTCTTCAGAATTAGCCATGGATATGAATTCTTAATTGCTCATATTTAAACTAATTCTCTCACTGTGAATACTGTTTAGGAATTCTTAAATGCTCTTAAACAATACTCCCAATTTCTCCCCAATTAGCATAGTGAAAGATTCTTTACTGCCTTTCACTTACTGATCTCATGCTTTCATAACCCAAATTTGAATAATTGTTCCACAAATGCCTATCTGGCTTTGCAGTAACACCCTTCCCTCAAAGAAATACTTCAACAGTACACCATCATGAACTCCATTGCCCAATGGTTCAGACTGCTCTGTAATCTGTACACCAGCTCTGTTTGAATTCACCAACCAACCAAAATCTAAAACAAAAATCAGTGCACCATAACTAGCCTAAAATCACCCACAATAATGCTAAATTATAAAGAGAGAGCCCTCTTTGGTTGCAGGTAGGCTAGGACCTGTAACTAAAAGACTGGTTAGTGGTTACCTCGGCTGTATTCCCTATAGGAAGCAGGGAACAACCTGTGTGATATCATGCATGTCGAGCTGCAGTGTTTCTAAGTGATAGATGTGCTCTTGGTGTATCAGAGCTTCACCTTTGCATGACAATGTGTGCAAAGTCTTTGATGGTCTTAGTGTTCGCTTGATGTTGCACGTGCATGTTTCTCCTTCTCTTGTACTTCGGCATGTTCCATGTGTTAGTTTGTTCACAAACAAATCTCCTCGCATGCATTCCTTATTCATTTGTTCGTGAAAAAATATCCTCACATGTGCTCCTTGTTCATCCCATTCATCATCATGTCATGTCTCATCCATGTACCTCTATCTACAATCACTCATGACGAGACGACACCAAATCTAGAAATATCTTAGTCTACCATTATGCATTATCGTTCGCTTTCGGATACAGGTGATCGAGAGAGAGGACAAGGCTCTGAAACTGTGCAAGGCAGATTTCAAGCTGGGATGCAAGCTCCAAGCACTATTCATGAAAATTGCGCAGAGGTCACTGGGAGGTTGAGATGGGCAATATGAATTATCATTGGCTATCCGTGGGATTTGGTTCGGTTGGAGGGCAGATCTACACATTTTTCTGAGGGAGACAATGCAAGCAACCGAGGGAGATAATGCAGGCAGCTAAGGGAGACTGGTAGTGAAAACTGCAAATTTATTCAGGGAGCTGGCAGCGGGCTGCGAGAGGCTACTTGGAAAAATTGCGCAATTTTCCTGGGGAGCTGGCAACGAGCTGCTGGAAAAAACTATGCAATGCTAGGAGGCTGGCCTGCTGGAAATCCTTGCACAGTTTTTGAACTGAGTGGGATGCTGGGTAACTGAGGGATTTCTCATGAAAACTATGTAGTTTTCTAGGCAAGCAGTAGGCCGGTTGACTGGGTGAATGGCTGGAAAAGCTATACAATTTTTTTAGGAAGACAATGATGGACACAGGGTGTCTGTCTGACATGTCTGCGCAGTTCCTTCAGTCAGCAGAGTGGGCATGCTTGGAAACTTTTGTGCAATTTTTTGGAAGAGTGAGGCCTAGGGTCATTGCCTAGTCAAATTCTCTGGTTGACCAGCTGGAGGCTCGATTGATGTGCTTGCGGGCGGCACAGATTGAAATGGGTTGTTGTGAAACTTCTGTGTTGTTTTGGGTGATAGTTGGTCGAGTCGATTCCAAGATTGTGTAGTGAAAACTGTTTGGGAGGCAGTCTCAAGCTCCACCCAATTCTAGGTAGCAGTATATAATCACTGAGAGCTGAAATTGTGCAATGTAGCTCAACAGATGTCCAGATGTTGGAGGTTTATCCAGTCGACAGAGTTTCAAAAAAATGACCAAGTGTGTGAATGAGTGACTTCATACATGCATGACATCATGAACACACACTCAACATGACTTGATGACTAGATGCCTCGAACCATCAAGACAACATACACTTAGTGTGATTGACCCACTATTGGCTGCGAGGGGCCTAACCTAGGTTCAATGTTAGTTAGCCAAAAAAATCCATACACCATTGGCCTTTTTAGTATCAACCCGCGGAACGCAGACCGAAGTCTCACTCGAAGCAATATGGGGGGATGTTGGAACCAACTTTCGTACCCTGAGATTATCGCGACGTCAGTTTATTCCTTCTATTCTTGCTTCCACGCAGGTCCTTAAGTTCTAGGGCTTTGTCTGTCTAACCCTTTATTCTGCCCTTTGGTACCTCCACAAAGGGGTTCGATTGACCTTCGTGCAACCCTAACCTCTGGTTTAGGTACTTTCGCATTGCTAGGGTAGCATATTGTGTAGATTCCTAAATTACGTTAAGTTTCTTACTTATCTTATTAAAAAATCACAGTTAGCACCACATAAACATATATTCTTACTTGCGTTCAATTAACCAACGTTATTACATACATTCATGCCTTACATAAGCATTGTAAATGAAATTCATACACAATATGACAAGATGCATTAACATGAAACAAAGACACAAAATTTGTAGAATACTTATCTTTATTGATATCTTCAGATGATTACAGACTCTATCAGCCCTATGCACACAGTTATCAGGGTCTGTGCACTCAGTTGCAGACTTCCACCCTAGGCCTCTGCGCACTCATCTATAGAGCCTCTACCTACTCTAAGACCCGAAACTTAGACTTCTAAAGACTTGCTCCTTATCACTCAAGACTTCTTTCTTCCATGACTTATTACTATTTATAGCTTACTTACTTAGCTCTTTTTCTACAATCCCATGGTCCATGGACCATGGGTAGATCTTTATAGCCAACTTACACTTTACAAAATAAGGGTGGACCACCCTTTATGACTCATGACACCTTCGTGCTCCGCGAACACAAAATGCAGAGACTTTACAATTTCATTACAGAACTTGACCCAGAACATGGGCTTTTAGCCCCAAAAATTCCTTGGGGGATCCCGTTCCCAACAGGCCCCCAACACAAACATCACGACTTGTCCTCAAGTCACTCTACGGGTGTAGAGATCTTAGCATGAAGACCTCCCAACTTGACCTATATGAATGCAACCTCGACAGTGCATTGTGCAGCTGCCTACTTCGCGTCTTCAACCATCTGCTCAGTCACTACTCCTGAACTATCAGCTTGAAGCTTTTGCTGAGTTGCTTGCAGAGTCACAAGCTTTGCTTTAGTAGAGGCTATGATCGTGTAAGCCTCATCTAGCCAGGGCTTTAGTCATGCCTTCAACATTGCTTCCTTGTGCAGTGTTGCATCTACCTGTTCTTTCAGCTGCTTAGCCTCTCGTAGCTTTTCTAGTCTTTGTGTGAGTGCGACGGTTCGAATTGTGCCTTTGACCTCATCATAGCATTGCTGAAGCTTGAGCGCTTCTGTCTCCAGTCATTGTACATTAGGATCCTCCTGCAAGCTTGTCAGGACCTCAAACGACTATTCAAAGAGTTGTGTACAGTCCACTACTACAATGTCAACCACCATTATTGCCTCTGTAACAACGGTCACACGTTGGTCCTTTACTTTAGGTGGGGTTGAAGGCTGGGCCTTCACTGTAATTCGGTGATATGTAGGTTCAAATCCATCTAAACCCTTTCTAGCTTTGTACGAGTGTCGTGCACCCCTATAGCTAGTTTGCAGAGGCACACCTCGACTGGTTCTTCCTCAGGAATGGCCAACTCTGGGACCATTCGGCATGCCCCCTCCACGACCTACATTATATGCTTGTTTTGGCTGGTCACCTCAGTCACAGTGATGATGGAAGAGTCTCGTTATAGTGCCATTTGCTCATTGTTAATCATTGCTTGTTGATCACCTGTAGAGCGCAGTGTTCACGGGCTCTTAACTCTGTAATCACTCCATCCTACAATAGGTGGAGCACCTTGCCAGGAAGCACTACTAGATTCAACCCTATCCCCTTGAGGGCATTGGCAGTGGGCTTATTAGCTTCATTCTCTGTGGTCAGTGTTCGATCAGGAAACACTATCACGCCAGAGGCCTTCGCTTGTAACATCTTGGCAGCTTCTGAAGTATCGATACCAAGGCTGGTGGACACTGTGCTAGCCTATGACGTGCAGGTTTGCATCTCTTGTAGACCTACCTGGATAGCCCCCAATATTAGTTGTTGTTGCTACTCAAACTATTGTATGGCCTCCGTGGTGACATCTCACACCGTGTCTCCAATGTTGTGCAAGTCACCCTCTATGAGTGTGATTGGGTCCAACGATGTCTTAGTGGCCATGGATTTCTTCCTGGACCCTCCTTTCTCCTTCTCCCTTGGATGCTTCATGCGGGCGGATGTCGCCTATGGGTCTGCGCCGTGTTGCGCTATTTGCTCGTCCGTTTCTTCCTCTGTCTTAGGTGAAGGCAACCTCACGCATTTTTCAGAATGCTTTGTTCCACCTGTTTGTTTCGTTGTTTGCTGAGCAGTATCACGCTTCACCTAGACCTTTTCAGTGGCCTCCTTTTTTCTCTTTTCGGCCATCTACATCATCTTGAGATTGGCCTCCTCCTTTTGGCGCTGCGCGACGAACTTACTTCTTCCCGCCACCAAGTCTGTTGTAATGTGCCATTTTGCTGGCTAGCGATCAAGTACTACATCGATGGCATCATCCATTGCTAGGTAAGGCAAGTCATGCCATGTCCACGTAGGGTCCTTCCGCGCCCTAATGGACACATGGTGAAAATCTACCTTAAACTCCGCATAGTCTTGTAGGTTGGCGAGCATCGTAGGTGACAATTGCAGTTTGCGATTGATGGCCATGTGGATGTTCATCTCCATCAAGATCTAGAAGATCTCGTCATCCTTGATGCACTGCACATCCTTGGTCACCCACAACGAAGTGTACTTCACTGCTTCTGGTAGGTCTGGCATGATCGAAGGGAATTAACTGTTCTCTGGTAGCTACCATGCTACCAACACAATAGACAGCAAGAGCCACGCATAATGGAATGTCTTGCTGAGCTCTTGTGCCTCGGAGTAGTTTGCTAGGAACTCTCCATGGAGATAGTTCGACCAATTGAACTAGACTCCTTCGCCGCACTGGGCTGCTAGCATGACGACAAGTGCCAGCACCTCTTTGGCGTGACACTTCCTTATCACCTTCTGTGCCAAAATCTGCATAGCCACCTTTACAATAGGGTCACTAATGCTTGATATGGTATATATGCGCAACTTCTTCACCAACTTAAACTTCTCCTTCATGGCCTCTGCAAGGGCCTACTCACCACCTTTTCCGCCAAACATCAAGGCCGGATTTTCTCTTGTGTAGGGTAGCTGCGTGATTCTATGGATCAATCTGTTAGTGATGGGTATTGGCTCCTCCAGCCATAAACACCCATCATTCACGAAGCATAGCAGCTGCTTGATGACCAAGACTATAATTGGGGTGCGGTTGTAGTGCGACACCAATAGCATGTTGAGAAGACCTGCCTTGTCTACTCCTCTGAGCCACCTTGGTGGCTCCAATGTGGTCATTCCGGTGGTTGTATCAATAATGCAGTGCATCAGCTGCTCAGTTGCCAAGTGTGTGAACTTCTCATGGTCAGCCAAGTCCCAGTCTTTGAGTTTTAACATAGGAACCCGCGCCAAGTGTGGCCTTTCAAAAAAAATTTCATTTGGCAGCAGAGGGGTTTGCAAGGGGACCTTGCTCTCATCGATATCTTTCGGTACCTTGGTCTTGCCCTTGTAAAAAGGGATGTACTCAGGCAACCAAGTGATAGGGTCAACACCCTGGGCTTCAACTTCCTCCACGTCTATCCCCACATCCTCCTCATCCATCGAGATGTCTTCAATTTCTTCCTCCTTTGGCTCCATATTAATGGCTTTTCCCTTTTCCTGTGTGGTGGGCTTGCCCTTTGGTGGGTTTCTTCTTGGTGATGCGCGCACCAGTATTGCAGGCTTCTTTTCCTTCTTATCCTTCGTGCTTTCCTTGGTTGGGGTTGTCTTTGGTCTCGGCGTCCTTGGTGAGTTGGGGACTTCCGCTAATACTTCGGTAACCTTTGGAGTAGTTGCTTCTACCTTGCTAACCACTTCCGACATATCCTCCTTGCTTGTCACTACTTCCATGTCCATGGCTATTGCAGGTGTCGACATAATGCTACTCAACAATGCTCGTGACATTTTTGGTAAGTTCTCAAATGCTGGACTCACTATTAGAGCCTCAAAAAATTCTTAGTTCATGTGTGCCTGAGAGTTCAACAACTAAATTCTCAAAATGCCAAGTGCTTTTTGCTGGACAACCACCTGTAATTTGTAGGGCATTTTGAATTCAAATCCAATTGTTCCCCCCCACATTCAGTTCAATAATGCTAGATTGGCGGCAGATTTTCAAAGGATCTGACCCATAAATTCGTCTTAAATGTTGGTTGCTCGCTCCATTTGGCTAGATCTCTATCGTCAAATCATGAATAGTGAATTTAATGGTCACTTTCCAACCGATCTGCACGATTTCTCCTTGGGTAGCGTAGCTCTCTTTGTGCTGCCACAAACCCTGTGACACTTCCTTGCTTCGCACAATCATCCAATTGCGCAGCTCCCCAACTTGGGCAATTTAGTTTATAGTCCCATGCCTCCTTTCAGCTGCCTGGAGTTCTAAGACTATGCTACCTTCATATCGTCACATGGCTAGAGCACTAGTGTGTGGCTTGAATTGACTGCCATTCACCTTTCCTGGGAAGGGATCTCCATTCAATTTAACTAACTGAATTGATGCTCTGTCGGTAATCTCCTTAATGACATAGGGCCCTAACTAGTGCATTCAAAATTTCCCTTGAAATTTATCAAACTTGCTATCATATAACAAAACCAGGTCATTTACCTTAAATGTGCACAACTTAATGTGCCAATCATGCCATGCTTTTTCGCATTGCTTTTGGACTTGTTGGTGAAATCCAGCTAGAAATATTTCTTCCTCAATCTCAACCAGCTGCATGAGCCTCTCTTCCAGGGCTCCGCGATTCGTCATACTTGTGAGTGCTGCTGTGTGAAGACTAGGCACAATTTATTCCATGGGCATCACTGCTTCAATGCCATATACAAGCCTAAAGGGTGTTTGTCCAGTCAACTTCTTGCATTTTGTCTGATAGGCCCATTGTACTGCGGGTATGCACAAGTCCCAATAACTTCTTTGAGCATTGCAAACCTTGGTCAGTGTGTTATCTAGCACTTTATTGAATGCTTCCACCATCCCATTAGCCTGTGGGTGATAGAGCATGCTCTTATGGTGATATACCTAAAATTACTCTGAAAGTGCGTACCATGATTACTCATCAAAATCTTCAGACACCCAAATCCCGTCAGTACATACTCAAAGAGAAAATTTTCCACAGTCGTGCCTGTACAATCCTTTACAGGCTGTGCCTCTGCCCACTGATTGAAATACTCTGCCGCAGTGTTAATGTACCTTGCTCCCATCTTCTTCCCTTAGGGATGAATGGGTCCCACAAAATCTATCACCCATTTCTCAAAGGGTTTTAATGTAATATGTGGATTCAGAGGTAGCTCATCCCTCTGCGATGGCCTGCCAGTCCTTTGACACACATCACACACTTTGCAGTAAGATTTTGAATCCCGATGGAGGGTTGGCCACCATAATCCTACACGTAGAATCTTCTGCGTGGTCAATCTCCCTGCATAATGTCCTCCTGCATCACCCCCATGAGTGTCCACGAGGATACTGATGCTTTCAAACTCTGGTACATATCGTCACAATATTTCATTGGACCCCATTTTGACTGTAACCTTCCATAGTAGTTCCTTTTGTTAGGAAGTGTATGATATCTTCAAAATGACCATCCGCAATGCACACTGCAAATAGTTGCACGTCAGGCAATCCCTCCTCCAAATTAGTGGGCTCTTCCCCTGTTTCGATGCACAACAGATGGTTTTGTCTCGTGTTCAGTCATCTAGGCTTCACAATAACTTCAAAATCATACTCCTGGAACAATAGCAACCACTTGCAGATTCTCCCCTGCAACACAGGCTTATTGACTAGGTATTTCAACGTGGAATTATCCATATACATCTTAAAATGGCCACCCAGCAAATATGGTCTAAACTTCTGGAGAATTTATACCATGGCTAACCCTTCACGCTCAGTGGTGGAATAGTTCTTCTCTACCTTGGATAATCTTCTTCTTGTGAATGCTATAGGATGGTCCAAGTCTCCTCCGCCAACCTATGTTAGAACTGGTCCCAGCGCTATACACGACATGTCGACATGTACATGAAACTCCTTCTTCCAATCTGAAAAGACTAAAATTGGCGCAGTGACCATATTTTATTTCAATACATCCAATATTTTCTTATAGTCCTCGTTCTAGCAAAATGTGACATCCTTTTTCAACAACTTCTCCATAGGCACGGTGATCTGGGCATAGCCTTTAATAAACTTTCTGTAATATCTAGTATGTCCTACGGTAGCGCACAACTGTTTCACACTCCTCGGTGCTTCTAAGTTAAGTATCATGATGATCTTCATGGGATCTACCATTAGTCCCTGTCTACAAACCACATGACCCAGCAGGGTCCCAAAAGGAACACAAAAAAGAAACTTCTTTAGATTGAGCGCGATTTGGTATCTTCAACAGGTATCTAGCATTAGGTGCAAACTTGCCACATGGTGTTTCACCAGCCCAAACACATTCCAGTCATCAAAGTACACTTCTAGAAACTTGTGAATAAATTCCTTGAACGCAACAATGACTACGTGCGAGAAAGTCACAGGTGCATTCTTAAATTCGAAAGGCATTACAATATACTGAAAACACCACCACTATTTTGGAGAATTTAGTATCTACGGATAAATACTAATTCATTAGACAAGTAGCTGTGTCTAGAACAACAATTTAAAGTGTTTTAGACTTTCCCTATAACCAATAGATAAGAAGAGAGGATAGAAGGCCTACCTATAGTTCTGCTTTCCTCTCATCTCCCTTGTATCGATTATGTCACTCCTTCCCGTACTCAATCCGTTCGAAAAGTACCATGTCAACACAACAGAAGATGAAAACCGATCAAAGCATACAATCCATTGAATATAAATGAAAGGAATCAGAAGCAATTCATACATATAAGAATTATGAAAGAACACATCATATGGAAAAAGGTTCAAACACTTTATTAGATAGAATAAGGAATTAAAACCATCAATGTCTAATTCAAAGTCATTCCTCCAGCTTGGATCCTATCCACATCACATCGCAAGCAAGACAAGCTTGTGGCATTACACCATTTGCTCCAAAGTAAAGTCTCATTGTAGCATTATCTCCTTACAATTCAACATAATTGAATCCCTGATCACTTAGATGAGTGGTCAATTTATAGGAATATGAAGGAGGTTTTGTCATTAATGGTGACAATGAATGGCCTTCCATACTTAGAATTAGTTCCATGGAGGAAGGGATGAGAGGATAGGATGATCCTTAACTCATTCCTCATCCATTTTCAAGCTCATAGGAGTTGATAAGACAGGGAAACTTCTATATGACTCCACAAGATAAGAATATTCCCAAACCCTATCTGAATTTCGCTCATTCTCACCCAGCGTAGGTGAAAGGAAGCCTAAGTGCTCTATAGAGCACCCTAGCAGAGGACTCAACTACTCTGAAACGCACCTTCATGAGGATTTACCTGTGTTGGTCCCTTTAGAGGCAATTTTGGATGTCTTCAATTCATGAAACTGCCTAGGAAGGAGGCATTCAAAGGGTTGACTTGTTTAGGCCATGAAACAACTAATTTTAGGGTTCGATGAGTCCTAAATCATTGATCTGAATGTTGGTATTTGATGTGCCCAAATGGATCTGTAACAGTCGCCCCCTAAAGCATGAAGTTGGAAAAAATGCCAATGCCAAATGAAATTCTTTACGATGTGATGAGGAGGTATCGAAGTGGAAGGTGACTTGAATCAATTATATCATGATATTTGATTTTACATGAATAGTTGAGGGAAGGCATACCCATGCTCAGCTTATAAACTTTCATTACATGTACATAAACAATTGTCTACAGATATAGACCCATGATCGGAATGACTATCAATGTAAAGCCATTGTACATATGATTTAGTACTCCTGATATCGCAGCCCGGATGGATGAAACTAGATCCAGGGTCTTCAATATCATTCAACCATTCGCTCAAGTACGAGTCTAATCGTGTGAATATGTTATCTGAAGTTAAACATGGGAAGACACCATTTGATTACTAGCTGATGATGTAAGTTGTTAACAGATGCGAGAGAATCATCGATAATGATAATGATCCTCAAGGTACTACAATACATTCTGCATGGTGTGAATGGATGATTTTATGTCGAACACCATACAAAGTCTTTTAGTCAAAGGCCATTGATGTATGCTTATCGCCGAAAGCGAGAATGCTGCCATTGATGTATGCAAGCCTCAATGTATTCAATGGGTGTTTCTAAGTCAACTTCTTGGATAATGAGTTGATGTCGACAAGAAGCAACTTTCCGCTGGAGGGCCTTGATGTATCCCACATCAACGACATAAAATGAGTGTAGTGATTTTAGAGATGGAATTTGACTAGCGACACAAAGTTCAGGAATGGCGGTCATGATAATGAAGGTTTAAGGTATTACAAAAGATGGATTTTGACTGAATGACTTCTCTTGAACATGTCAGCGACACTAAAGTGAATTGGTAGCATTGACCTAAACAAAGCAATGGATGGTCTGATAGACCAACAGTGTGATAACTATCAAGCTAATAACCCAACCTAGATAGTCACGGTGATGGAGTGAAAGTGTCATGTTCAAGAGCGACCTACTACCATAAAGTGGTTTTCCCCTATTTCCATTTTCCCCAGTCATTGTTGACCAATACCTCTTTATTTTATCAAGCTTGAGGAGGATAACATATTCTTGTTGTATAATTTCATGCTTCGGGTGAATTCATCGCTATTTGATGTTTTAATGAGTTTAGCGAAGGTGAAACTTGGTTTTGTCTATATGGACAAGTTTGTCGCTATTTGATGTTTTTAACGAGTTTAACGACAAAGATAACTCGGTCCTTTTCATGTTTAGAGAGTTTTAAAAGGTACAAAAAGAAAATTTCACAAGTTCTTTTTCGTAAATTAATCTCTCAAGTCAGAAAATGCGTCAAATAATACAAGAGAGATATCATTTCCAAACCATTAACGAGCTGCAAAAGACAAGCACTCGGCAATCTTTTCATGTTTAGAGAGTCTGAAAAGAGCTTAAAGAGGACTCCAAGGGGGTTCCTTTTTCATTTTTAACAAAGCTCTAAAAAGAGGTAAAAGTGTGATTTGTGGTCAAAAGTACAACTTACAATCGAGCACGTTGAATTATGCAAATAAGTTGTAAACTTGCTCAAAATATCACCAAATGGATTAAAAATATCTGTTTCATAGGCAAAAATAGGCAAATACTAATGTTTAGTCGATTATTTAACATGAAATAAACATAAAATAAGTTTTTACCATATCATTTTTACTATTTGGAACTTACCATCCAGTTTTGTGCTCTGAGCTTAGTTTTACCTCAAACTTCATCGGCTGATTGTGAAAGATTCCACAGACCATTTTTCAAGCCATCCAGACCAGGTTGGAACTAAACCTCTCTACTTTTTTTTCAATCCATTCTTTTGTCATTTCATGCAAGTTTTAGTGTTTTTTTGGATCCCTGGGGTTTCATTTTTTTTTGCCTTGGGATCAGTGTAGGATTTCACATCAAAAAATATGCTAAAGAGCACCAAGATAGAAGGCTAGATGCTCTGTAGCACACTATCTCTATGTCTAGGCTACGCTGAGCACATTTCCCAAGTTGGTTTTAGCTGTTTGCTCCAAAATTTGCCTCGTTTTTTGCATGGAATGGATCCTAATTTAGCTTATGATTGTGTTTCAGGCTTTCATCGGATCAAAATGTCAATTACATGGTGAGAAAGAGGGCATGAAGAACAAGACATGGTTTCCTTAAATAACTTGGGTACAGTTGAGGCCCTCAGAAATTACGGGTTACTCAAATACTTTAAGTTGTCCGGAATGAGGAAACAAATAGAACTATTGTAGTTTCTTGTTTGTGCATGGGATCTGACAAATAAAACATTTCACATTAGGGACAAGATGGTCCCTATTGCTATTGAGGATATTTACTTTTTTACCGGACTGTCGAGGCGAGGTGCCCCCATCTCACTTTCTGGATTTTCCCATGGAGGTGAATCGGTGAGAGATTACATCAGACAGTTTTTTCGGCCAGGTACACAGCCTGACAAGGATGGGAAAATAAACATCCAGGATGTAAGTGATTTTCCTTTAAGAACGATCCTCTTTATGATCGCAAAATTGGCTGGCAGTGTGACACTACATCTAGCAAACAGATCTTATATGCAGTATGCACTGCAATGTATAGAGCCAAAAGTTTTCAACTGGTATGAGGTTGTACTTTCACTACTGAAAGAACAACTAACTAAGGTAAAAAGTGGTAAGATGAATAATTTTTGCTATGGTTCGATCTTGATTTATTTTTCTTTAGTGAAAATCCCATTGATGCAACCACAACATGTATCATTGGGTGTGGCTGGTCCTAGAGATCCACGGACGCAGAGGTGGTTGAATTGATGGCTCGACATGCTGGTCAGTCAACAATTATTTTCTCCCTTGCATATTTTAGCTGGCTTGAGCGACAACATATCATTATCAAGAAGCATCCATACTCAGGGATGGATTATCGTGGAGATGTAGATTTGATTCTACTAGTTGGAGCACAATGGGGTGCTATGGGTAAGTTTTTTGACCAAAAGTGTTTTTTGATTTTTCACGTTTCTACATGTTTTTTTTTTGTTTTTTAACATTTCCAATACTAAACTAAAATTACTCTTATGCATATAGATGTGGCTACTGTTCGACCTGCGATACGCCAACAGGTTGCAGGTGGGCCAACACAAAGAAACATCAGGAGAGTAGTTCTCCAGGACTTGGATTTAGTCAAGACCTTAGCAGAGTTGCAGGATCACATAGAGGGATTAGCCCATGGTATTCTGGATATCCGGATTGAGGAGTTACCTATGAGGCTACAACGCCACACTATTGGTGTTCCTAACTGTTGGGATAGGCTTTTGCGCATGATATCATAGTTTGTGACCTGTTACCATGAGCACCACTAGATCTAGTTAGGATATTTTTTATGCATTTTTGAGTTTTTGGGTCAGATGACCAAATGTGTCTTTGGCGCAAATTTTGTAGAAAATTTTAAAACACCTATCTATTTTACTTTCAGAGTTTTTTATGGTTATATGTAGTCCTATTCAACTGATGATGTGAATTGAATATATTACTTTTACATATGTCGCAAATGTCTATTTAACACATAATTCGCTAGAGAAACAATTAATACGTTAAGATTTATGGAAATATGTTGATATTGAATGTGTTCAAAATGTCTTTCCAAAATACGAACTCTAAGGAACATACAAAAAATTGTTGGATTTCGGATAGTATAAATTTTTGTTAGTTGTAGTACAACAAGTTGCGAGTCCAGCCTAACAATGATTTAGTGAATGCCAAGTGAAATGGAATTAGAGAGTAGTTCAATCAACGTGCTATACTCAGCGATATTGTTCATCGATTGACCGATACAAATCCCTTGAAAACTCACTAACTCGCCACTTGGAGCGAAAATGGCCCATGCTGTAGAAGACAAATTCTACGTACTATGACTAGCACCATCAGCATAACCAACAAAAGGTTCTGAAGACTTCGACATCTGTAACAAATGCGAAGCAGATTACTAACTAGATAAAAATCTCTAAAAGACACACACACATGCAATGAAAGCATATATATAGTGAGTTTTACTACACTTAATAAAGCATAGTAACGTTTAAGGTACAACCGATTTCGGGGCTATGAAAATGGAATCCCATCATAATATACTAGCTTGTAGGCTCCTTTCAACAGAACATGCTTGACAACATAAGGACCCATCCACATTGGTTTGAATTTCCCTGCTCCAAGTTTATCAGCTTCCTGATCGTAAAGCAAGACCAGGTCTCCTTTTGAGAAGATACAAGGCTTGACATTCCTATCATATTACTCCTTAATACATTTCTTATGCACTTCGTTAGCCAATGTGACATCACGACAGGTTTCATCGAGATGGATTAATTCCAAGAAACACGCTTCTTCTTCAGAATTGTTAGGTAACAGGTCAATCGCAAGTTTGAGCGATGCAATTTCACATTGTATCGGTAAGATTGCTTCCAAACCATACACCAACTGAAAGGGTGTAAATCCAGTTGCATTTCTCACTGAGGTTCGAT
This sequence comes from Pinus taeda, assembly GCA_000404065.3. Taxonomy (NCBI): domain Eukaryota; kingdom Viridiplantae; phylum Streptophyta; class Pinopsida; order Pinales; family Pinaceae; genus Pinus; species Pinus taeda. The sequence continues at coordinate 103,188 of APFE030797278.1, read as the reverse complement.
ATGCCCACAAGGAAAAGTATAGGATTAAGTGTCAGTTTCTTTTATGAACCCCTATCATTCTTTGCAACATCTGCTTCAGGACCTTGTTGATGGCCTCAACTTCTCCATTCACTTGTGGGTAATACGGGGTAGAACTATCATGTGACAGTCCTAACTTAGTAGTCAATTCAGCCATCATGTGATTATGAAAATGCAACCCATGATCTGTAACTATGGCTTGTGGTACACCAAACTGGGCAACCACATTGTTAAAAAAGAAAAGAGCAGTCGTTTCGCCACTGTTGTTCAATGTTGGCATCGCCTTGGCCCATTTGGTAAAATAGTCAACGACGACTATAATATACCCATGCCCCAGCTGAGGTGGGGTTACATGTCATAAAGTCAATGCCCCATTTGGCAAATGGAACAACAACAAATAATGGATGCAATGGTGCAGGTGGTAATTTGGTTTTTTGGTCATATATCTGGCATGCATGACAACTTCTAACAACAATAATACATCTTTAAATATATTTGGCTAGAAGTAACCAGCACGAAGAACCCTTTGGGCGGTTGCATATCCAGATAATTGTCCACCACAGGCACCTGAATGGAAATCATTCAATGCTTTGTCAGCCTCCTCATGTGTGAGGCACCTCCATAAAACCGTATCGATACCATGATAGTAAATTATGTTGCCAATGATCAGATAATCTTTGGCTTGGTAACGTATATGTCGTTGTTGTGAGTGAGAGGTATTTTTCCCGAAAGTTTGGGTTTGGAGATAAATCAGTATATCCCCATACCAGGCGTTACATGATGAAATTAGAAACAAAGACTCATCCAAAATTGATGGTTCAGATGTTGATTTGATGGAGGTCGAGGGAAGGTCACATAGTAACTTAGCGAAAACTAGAGATTTCTTTGACTTAGACTTGATGAATTCTAATCAAATTCCTATAAAATAACTATCCATTTCGAATATTTCCCCCCCTAGAAATCTAGGAGGCAAGAGTATTTTCTGATGCATTGATATTTTGATTGGAAATAGCAAGAGTTTGACCAGATGGTCTTCTTGTTGTTTGCGTGCTTCAAGAACCGATCACACCATAACCAATATGAGAGTCCTTACTTGATTGTGGAGGAAGGGAAACAGTGAAAGCTGGTTGAGGTGCATTGAGAATTTTATCATAAAGCGTGTTGAATTGTGTGTAAATCAAATCCAAGTATTGGGCATGAGCAATATCTTGCTTTTCTGTGACAACTCCACCTTCTGCCACATCCTCGGTGATTGATGGCAACAAGGATTTTATGAACCACTCAACTAAAAGTTGATCGGGAACATATGTCTTAACCATTCGACGATGACACTGCCACTCATGAATATGATCTAATATATGGGTAGCAGTAGTCTATTTAAAGTTGGTTAGGAGTTTCGTTCTAGTCTCGTATCTCATGGTAACTGGAAGTGGGTCAAAAATGTAGTGGCGAATGTGGTGAAATTATCAAAAGAAGCTCTTGGTAATTCAATGTACCATTTAGCAACTGGACCAGTAAGTGTTATTTGGAAAAGAAAAAGTATGACTGAATCATCATTTAAGGAGTTTGATGAACATCGCAAATGAAAGGTCATGACATGATTTGATGGGTCTTCTCCAGGATTTCTATTAAATTTTGGAATGTCAGATAGTAACTTATGTGGAATTATCGGCCACCAAGGTGCATATAAGATTGGATCATTAGTGAGCCGATTTAAATCTAGTAATTCTAAAGTTTCTACAAATGACAACTGTCGATTCAAATCAGGTTGAGCATACCTAGGATATGATGAAATTTCCTGAGAAATAGGTCTTTGCATATCGACAAAGGGCATCTGCATTTGGTAACCTTGTATGGTTGTTGAACAAAACTAGTATAAGGTGGTTGTTGATAACCAGGTTGAATGTGTGGTTGTCCATAACCTGCAAAGCCTTGTTGACCAAGACCATGGTAAGCTTGAGATTGACCAAAACCAAGTTGAGCCTGTGGAATAAGTCCAAACTGGGGTTGTTAAAATTGAGGCTGCCACAGTTGTTGAATCAACTGTTGTTGTTTTTGGTATAACTATTGTTTATTTAACAATTTTTGTTGTCCAACAATGAAAGGTTGCCCAGGTTGTGACTAAACTATACCAGTGTAAGCCTAGGTCAGTCCAGAGAAGGGTATACTAACCTGAGGTTGTTGCTGAACTCCAGAAACAAGTGGTTGTTGTACAACAACTTGAGGAACTTGAACTTCTTGACTTGAAACTTGTGGTTGCAAGGTAGAAGGATCAATTTGTACCAGTTGAGATACAACAATTTGAACTTGTGACTATGGTACAGTAGTAACAACAGGTGTAGTAGGAATTACTTACATAGTTTTCATTGGTTGTGTTGGATACACAAGCCTCGGTTCAACTGGAATTGTTGGTTGCCATTGACAAACTCTAATTCCAGATTGACCTGAATACAGTGGGATATTACCATATGGTAGTCCTTCGGAATAAGGAGATATGGTGAATAAGCATATTACTCTTCATATGGTGGAAACCTAGTATTTAATGGATACATAGGTCTTTGTTGACTAGATTGCCCAACCTGATACTGATATGCAGGATCAAACTGTTGAGTTTCCATTAGAGAAGAACCAGGTAAAATTCTAGTTGAGGACATGGGTGATGACCATGGTGTAGAAGAAACCCCCGAGTGGGTTCCAGATAATGATTGGTAACCAACCGAGACGGATGATTCACCATACAGGTGTGACTCACGTGTGGTAGAAAACATCAAGGAGGTTACAACAGAAGATTCTACTGCAACTGCATCAGATGATACAGTCTGAGATGTTGATGGTTGTTCAACCATAGTTAACTGACACAAAAGTTGTCCTAAAGAATTGATGGGTACTTGAAAAAAAGCAAGATCAAATGAAGCGAAAAAATCAAGAGTATTAGGGCAAAGATAAAGCCCAGTTCCAAAGTAAAATGGGATTCTAGGTGTGAATCTTCTTCCAATTCCTCCACTATAGCAATTAAACCTGGTGGAAGAACTTGACCGTTAGGTCCGTAAAAGATTTCTCATGTTGATGAAGTTGAAGTTTCAATAGTTACTGATGTCTGAGGGGTAACCGGTTGATCGTCTTTAGATAAAGTAACAACTTCTGAATGTTAAAATTTGAAGTCCACATGTTCGGGTAAATGAGCAATAGTTTTGGAAAGAGGTTCTTGAACAACTTCAGGTTCATATGTAACTTTTGTTTGAACTGGGATAGATTTTGGATTAACTTCTTGTTGAATTGATTCAAGTTCAGAAGTACTTTCTTATTGAGCAACTTCAAGTTGAGGATCAACTTGTTGTTGAACAACCTCGATTACTGTTTCATTAGGATCAGTTCTAATGTCCTCAGGTAATGTGAAACTTCTTCTTCAGAAACAGATTGGCTAGAAATAGTTGGAGTAACTGGAGCCTCTATACTTACCGAAATAGATGATTCAGGTAACTCAAATGAAGAACTAGGAGTTCTTGATGTACTAGACTCATTTAGGCGAGACTGCTTTACCCAAATTGGTGTCTCTTCGGGAGGAAAAGGTGGTTTGCTCGTTGTTCTTTGTGAACGATGGGGTATTGGTTGATGTTCCTCCACGATTGTTGATTAATTTTTTTATAAAAAAAGGAATAAACAAAAAGGGGTATACTAGGCAAAAGGTTTACCAAGCAACTGTGAACTGCAGAATACCTCTTGGCAAACCAAGAAGTACAGGTAGGAAATCTCCCCGAATGCTGTGTTCAGTGTATCACAGTTTACAAGGCGGATGACTTGGTTACTTAAGGATGGATAGCAACCTAGAGTTTTCATCCCATATATACCCGAAGGTACATGGAGTCCCAGTTCGTATAAGCGTTATCTAATGCAAAACCGCACAGTGAGAGCATTCCCATATACTTTACGTACTGTAACACCACCTTATATACCCGAAGGTACGTGGACGAGCTATGATATACCCACATACATGGAATGGGGTATCACACTAGGGATGTATTGAAGACAAGTTAGCGACAACTGCTTTGTTTTACGACGTCGAAACATGTCTGCAGCCTAGAACCACTAAATGTTCTCATTAATGACAATGCTCCATTAGGTAAATTGATGTTTATTTTAAGTTGATATTTCTTAGGAATTTGCCTTTCAAGTTCACAATGTGATGTATTATGAAATTCCTAGGAATGCAACTATCATGATAAGCATTCATTCCATTCAATTTAATGATGAAAATCCTAGCTACTTAGGGATAGAGAAACCAGATTTCTTTTGATCAAAGAGCAAAGAGCACAATATAAATGCAATTTCCATACACTATTCCTATCATCACACACAAAATTTTTCAATGCAACATGCATGTATTTCTTTTTTATTCCCTTAACGTGAATATGAACAAAAAGGAAATATGCACATACAATCAATCAATCTTTCATATGAACGAACAATTTTATGATAATTTAGATTCGAAGGAAGAAAAGACTTTACGACACTTTCTTTTGAAGGAAGATTAATCAATTATATCCTAGCTTTGACTATTGATCAATAATGATAAAAAACATGAAGAAACATTAATTAATCCAATCAAAGCTGGGATAGACCAGGAGACAAACACTCATTTTCAGAGACAAAATTCATTGATCAATCAACAAATGAACAAATAGAGAAAATTTGGTAAAAACACTTTCCATGTAGAAATTCCCACTGTAGATCACTTGATAATGCAATATACCAAAGCAAAATACTTGATCTACGTTTACAACCAATTTAGTGGAAGCTTGATCGAACATGAGCAACATCAATAAGAACACATATAACTAATAAGAAGGAATCAATCACACATAACACAGAAGATATAACCCGGGGAAAGCCTCAGCCTAAAACCCCAACTATGTATTATCATACAAGTGCAAATATAGCCAGTATTACAAAAATAATCATGTCAAAATCTATCTTGCTGTCTCTACAATATCTCTGCTGCTCATAGATAGCCAAAGGCCTCTATCTAACCTCTGGTCTGCCCTCCAAGCCTCCTATTTATTTGCGCTATTTTGATGGGGTCCAATGCAGCCACTTGTGTGAATTGGCCTCTTCACACACTCACTAACCTATGATCCAACTACGCAGTCCTGAAGGAGATAAATCCTTCTCATGGATGAGCTTCCTTTATAGGAAAAACATTCATCAAACTGATAGTACATTGTCCCTTCTCTAATCTCAACTGAGTCTCTGTCTGAACTAACATGCATGAATTATTCATGAGAGAATCTTCAATTATCTAAAGTGCAGTAGTTATATGCAAGCATGCATTAACTAATTGAACTTACTTAATTTAAGCAAACTGTTTAATTTAATTATAACTGGATTTGACTTAGTTAACTGAGACAACTAATTACTACTCAAATTAGAACTCATCCTTATCTCTTTAACCGATGGATAAATTCCTCAATTAATAGATAAACTGTTGCATGTCCTCACATAGACTTCATGTTTGATTTTTCACAACTAATTAACTCATGGAGAATTAATTAATTTATTTTCAAATAGTTGTTAAGTTCAAATTCGAATTTTACTTACTATTTTTAGTCTAGGGAATAACTAAAATTGGAATCCATCCCAAACTGCTAAAAATAACAATTCTATTTTTAGCACTTCTATTTTTGATTCTCTGTTGCCCAATCCAACACTGGTACTCAAACTACTATTTATAGCAGTGCTATTTTTATCACTTCTATTTTTAGCATTTCTTGTTGCCATTTTCAACATTCCAAAGGTGGGAAACTGATCCTAGGAGGAACAGCACAGTCCAGAGTGGGAGACAATGCACTTCAGAGCATTGTCCCTAAGCCAGGGATTCTCTGCAGCACATTCTGTCCCTCACAAGCTTGCGCTGGTGACAGTAAGCCATTTCAAGAGGCAATTTGACATAGTTTTGACCAATTTTTCAATGTGAATAGCTGAATTAAAATCTATGAACGCAAATAGAGTCTACAAGGATGTCTTAGGATGTGGATAAGCTACTAGGAAAGAGGATTCTTCCCAAGTGGAGTCACCAATTTGTTTTGGATAATTTAGCATCTACCGATAAATACTAATTCACCAGACAAGTAGTTGTGCCTAGAACAACAGTTTAAAGTGTTTTAGACTTTCCCTATAAGCAATAGATAAGAATAGAGGATAGAAGGCCTACTTGTAGTTCTGCTTTCCTCTCATCTCCCTTGTATCAATTCCGTTGCTCCTTCCCATACTCAATCCGCTTGAAAAGTACCCTATCAACACAACAAAAGACGAAAAATGATCAAAGCATACAATCCATTGAACATAAATGAAAGGAATCAGAAGAAATTCATACATATAAGCATTATGAAAGAACACATCGTATGGAAAATGGTTCAAACAATTTATTAGATAGAAGAAGGAACTACAACCATCAGTGCCTGATTCAAAGTCATTCCTCTAGCTTGGATCCCATCCACATCACATCAAAAGCAAGACAAGCTTATGGCATTACATCATTTGCTCCAAAGTCAAGTCTCATAACAACATTATCTCCTTACAATTCAACATAATCCAACCCCTAATAACTTAGATGGTCAATTTATAGGAAGATGAAGGAGGTTTTATCATTAATGGTGACATTGAATGGCCTTCCATACTTAGAATTAGTTCCATTGAGGAAGGGATGATCCTTAACTCATTCCTCATCCATTTTTGAGCTCATAGGAGTTGATAAGATAGGGAAACTTCTAAATGACTCCACAAGGTAAGAATATTCCCAAACCCTATGTGAATTTTGCTCATTCTCGCCCAACACAGGTGAAAGGAACCCTAAGTGCTTTGCAGAGCACCCTGGTAGTGGACTCAATTGCTCTGCACTGCACCTTCATGAGGGCTTACCTATGCTAGTCCCTCTAGAGGCAATTTCTGGATGTCTTCAAGTCATGAAACTGTCTGGGAAGGAGGCATTCAAAGGGTTGACTTGTTTAGGGCATGAAACAACTAATTTTAGGGTTTGATAAGTCCTAAATAATTGATCTAAATGTTGGGATTTGGTGTGCCCAAATGGATCTGTAACACCCACTCAGTTTCGAAGGTCATCTTTCTCCTATCCTCCGGCGCGATTTTGATCTGATGGTACCCAAAGAACCCATGAATATGCTTCCTAGCCACCTACATTGTCCAATACTTCATTAGTGAATGGAGTTGGGAAGGGATCATGTACACAAGCGTCATTCAACTTCTTCAGATCTACACATATCCTTATTTCATCCTTTTGCTTCTTTTCTTGTACCAACATTGGGCTTACCCAATCAGATTCTTCTATTGGCTCAATGATGCCTGCCATGAGCATCTTGTCTAGCTCTAAGCAGACCTTCTCCTTCTACTTCAGATTGAGACGGTAAGGTCTTTGCTTAACCGGTTTTGCATCGGGCTTCAACACGATCTTCATAACACCCAGGTCTCCTATTATCCCTTTTAGATCCGTAAACTTGGTAGGGAACAAATCCTGGTATTCGCGGAGCAATTCAGCGACCTTATCCACTGTTGCATCATTCCTGTAACCTCCAATTTTTGTGACTTTGGGCTTTGCCTTAGTACCAATATTTACCTATTTCATTTTTAGTGGCGCAGTTATATTAGGATTCTCAATCTGTGGTCCTTCAACCTCACGATGACCTTCTGTTTCAGGGATGCTCATATTTCGTGGATCCTCATATTCTTCTTCAATGGTCACATTATAGCATTCCAACACGTGGCTCAGCTGAGTAGTCCAGTTAGGTTGAATCAGGTCCAAAGGATACTGTGGTATCTTAAAGGTTGCTGCTTTCACTTCTTGTAGTGCTTCATCAATAAAGACGAACCTGTCTTCAAAGTTGAATGTCATTATGAATCCTTCGCACAAAATATCCCATTCATCGGTACCATGGCAGAGCTCTATTTCTAAGTATAAGTTCATCGGGATGACATCCAAGGTGTGACAGAACAAGTGCACCCATTTAGGTTGGGGCTTCGCTCCATAAGCCTCGACCCATTTGGCCAAGACTTGTGTGCGTGGATCATCCTTCGTGTTAGACTTGTCCGTCATTCATACCTTCAGCTTCCCAAAGCGTGTTCTCATCATCCTCCTACATTCATGCCAATCATCAAAGCTACCCTTGTGCGTACGCCACCACCTTGTGGGCTTAGCGCGCAGTGCCCAATCCAAAGCCTAGAAGCGTTTCTTTTCTAGTACCTTCCTCTCAAATGCATCCAAACAGATATCTACATCATTCAGGCCATCATAAGTGGGTAGATTTCTTACCTCTGATGGCACACAGTGTAGTGACTGGGTCATCATGTTGTTAGAAAATTATATATTACAAAACAATGGAGCACATAAAATATTACAAAAATATAAACACAGAAAACGCATAAAACAAGAGAGACACATATATACTTGGTTCACCTAGTTTGGGCTGCATCCACATAGAAACAACCAGTCCTTGTTTTATTATATTATCCAACAAACTGAAGAGATACAACCTACAACTGATCCGTTGTAACTCCCTCTTTGCTCTCAATCTCCTCTCTTTTGCTCACTCCAAATACAGATATGCATAGACACAATAAAATTCCCTCATATATAGTGAGGGGTTGCCTTCTAGGGCAAGAAACCCTAAATTAAACATAACTCCTACCATTAGATCATTTGCCTAATGAACAACCCAGATTGACTAGAAATTACTAGACTTTTACAAGGTAATTTTACATCTATTTTTAGCTTTAGGGGCGCTGCCCTCGAGCCCCCGCTGGGGGACCGCTGGCACCCGGACCCCACAGCCGGGGGGATTAGCCCCTTGGACCTCCGCGGGGGGGACAAGTCCCCTTCGCACCTCCCCCCCTTCCCACCCGGCGTGGAGGGGTGTATAGTTTTCCTGGGGTATACATCCGGCTGAACCCTTTGGATACAAAAGATAATCAGTCTCCACACCCAATAATCTCCCAATTGGAGACTGTTTATAGCAACTCCACCACTGCTTCATTTACTAGACAATGAATCCACTTTGGACCTAGATGTTTCTCATCTTCATCATACTTGAAGACAAATTGAAACTGAGCAGATTCTTGGTTTCTCCCTAGTTACAACTTTTGTTAACATATCTGCAGGATTTTGGCTAGTGTGTATATTTTCCAGCTTCAACTATCCATCTTCCAATGCTGACCGTATGAAATGGTACTTGAGTTGTATATGTTTAGTTTTGGAATGAAATGCAGAGTTCTTTGCAAGATGTATGGCACTCTGGCTGTCACTATATAACCTGCCCCAACTCCTGCTTCTTACCCAATTCGTCCAGAATCCTTTGTAACCAAATCATTTCTCTACTAGCTTTTGTAGCAGCAACATACTCTGCTTCTGTTGTTGAAAGTGCAACAACACTTTGGATTTTTGAAACCCAACTAATAGTTGTTCCACCTACAGTAAATACATATCTTATAGTGCTCCTCTTGTTATCTCTGTCACTTGCCATATCTGCATTAACATATCCTTGTAGAGCAATGTTTGAACCACCAAAGCATAATGCTTGATTTGTGGTACCTCTCAAATACCTAAGAATCCACTTCACCACCATCCAATGTTCTTTTCCTGGGTTGTTCATTTACCTGCTTACAACTCCCACTGCATGTGCAATATCAGGCCTTGTGTAGACCATTGCATACATTAAACTTCCAACTGCTGATGCATATGGAACTTTAGACATATGAGCCATTTCTTCCTGAGTCATGGGACACACCTCTTTAGTTAATTTGAAATGGCTAGCCAAAGGTATACTAAATGATTTTTCATTCTGCATATTAAACCTTTTCAACACCTTTTCTATGTACTCACTTTGAGACAATGTTAATTTGTGATTCTTCCTATCTCAGGTTATTCTCATACCAAGGATTTGTTTTGCAACACCCAAATCCTTCATTGCGAATGAGTTTTCCAATTTCCTTTTGAGCACATTTATTTCCTGCATGTTAGAACCCGCAATAAGCATGTCATCTACATACAATAACAATATAATATAGCTGTCATCATTTTGCCTTTTGAGATAAACACAATGATCAGAGTGACACCTAGTATAACCTTGTTCAGACATAATCATGTCAAATTTTAGATACCACTGCCTTGGAGCTTGTTTTAAGCCATACAAGCTCTTCTTCAACCTGCACACTAGTTTCTCCTTTCCTTTTACCTCATATCCTTGTGGCCGCTACATATATATCTCTTCCTCCAAATCCCCATGGAGAAAGGACATCTTTACATCTAACTACTCAAGATGCAAATCTTTAGCTGCTACTAGACTTAGAATAGTTCTGATTGAAGTTATTTTCACAACAGGAGAAAATATCTCATCAAAGTCAATGCCCTTTTTCTGTGCAAACCCTTTCACCACAAGTCTAACTTTATACCTTTTTCTACCTTGATCTTCTTCTTTCAACTTGTAAACCCATTTATTCTGCAATGTTGTTTTACTTGCAGGAAACCTGAGTAAGTCCCAAGTCTGTTTATGTGCTAAGGAGTCCATCTCTTCTTTCATGGCTTGCTCCCACTTCTTCCTAGTTTCTACCCGCACTACTTCTTCATAACTTTCTGGTTCACTAGAATCAGTCAAAAATACATAATATAATGAAGGAGAGTATCATTCAGGGGGTCTACTTATCATATTAGATCTTCTAACACCACTTTCAGGTGTTTGAAGTGCTTGTTGCTGTTGTGGTTGTTGTTCTAGCTGTTGATCATTATGATTTTCAGGCACCATCACCTTTCCTGTGATATCGTCAAGCACTGTGTATTCTCTATTTTCTTTTCCTATTTCTTCTCTTGTAGTGAATCCTTATACAAAACCTTTTCATTGAATATGACATCTCTGCTCCTAATTATTTTGTATTTTTCATAATCATAAAAGCAATAACCAAAATCAGTAACACCATATCCAATAAAGGTACATTTCTTTAATTTTGCCTCAAGCTTTGTTCTATTTTCTTTGTTAATGTGGACAAAGGATTCACAACCAAAAGTACTTAAAAAATATTAATTTACCTTTTTACCTGTCCATGCCTCCTCTGGAATACCACCATCCAAGGAACTTGAAGGCCCTTTGTTTATTAGATAAACAACGGTATCTACAGCATCTACCCAAAATTGTACAGGCAATCCTGCATGCAATCACATGCTCCTTGCACGCTCCATGATTGTCCTATTCATCCTTTCTGACACGCCATTTTCTTATGGTGTTCCTGGAACTGTCTTTTCTCTACGAATTCCATTCTCTAAACAGTACCTATCAAACTCTTTACTGCAATATTCACCTCCATTATCTGATTTGAGACACTTCAACCTTTTCCCTATCTCATTTTCAACCAAAGCTTTCAATTTCTTGAAAGTATCAAATACATCAAATTTATTTCGAATACAATAAATCTAGGTTTTTTTGGTTGCATCGTCAATAAAAGTAACATAATAATGAGAGCCACCAAGAGATGATACCTGAGTAGGTCACCATACATCTGTATGCACAAGCTCTAATTTTTCGCTCTTCTTTTCTTTCCCAACTCTAAGGAATCTAACTCTCTTCTGTTTTCCATAAACACAATTCTCACAAGAATTTAAATCAACATGCTTCAAACCCTGGCAAAAAATTTCTTGAGTGAAGAATCTGCATCCCCTTCTCATCATGTGCTCGAGCCTATGATGCCACAATGTCGTATCTTCTCCTGTAGAGGTTAAAGCATTAACAGAATTAGAAATACCATTGCATAAGTACAATGTACCAACCTTTTCTCTTTTTTCTATTACTAGGGATCCTTTAGTGACCTTCTAGCTTTGATCTGTGAAAGTAGTTACGCGACCTTCACCTCCCAGCTACCTTGTTGAAATCAAATTTTTCTTTAGATCTGGAACATGCCTTAACTCCTTCAAGAGCCATTGCTTTCCATTATATTGTTTTATGAAAACTGTACCCATACCAACGATTTTACAGGGTTTATCATCACCCAATCGAACTTGTCCAAAATCTCCTTGAACATAATCATGAAAATGTTTCTTATCAGGTGTGGCATGGAATGAGGACCCTGAATCTACCACCCATGCATCAATAATATTTCCTAATGAAAGAATCAAATAATCTTGCAACACATCACCTGTTACATTCACTTCATGATTAATTTCTTGCTGCGCGTCTCCTTCTTTTCCCTTTCGAGACTTGCAATATTTCTTTAGGTGTCCTTTCTTCCTGCATTTCCAGCATACTATCCTTGATTTGGACTTGGATCTGCCTTTCTTGACTGAGTGCGATATCCTGGGCTCTTTCCTCTTTCCATTTTTCTTCCCCTAGTCTCTACAGTCAAAGCATTGGCTAATGTATCGCCGAAGCTTTTCCATCGCATTTCCTCACTAAGGATTGCACCGACAACATCATCAAGCTTTAAAGTACTAGATCCAGATACAGAGTTACTAATGGCCATAACTAAACCATTCCAACTTTCTGGCAATGAGCACAGAAATAACAGAGCCCTAACTTCATCATCAAAATTTACCCCTACAGAACTTAACTGACTTGTAACTGTATTACAATCATTTAAATGGTCTGCAACAGATCCACCTTCTGACATCTTCATATTAAATAAATGCTTCATAAGAAATACCTTATTTGAGGCCGAGATTTTTTCATATAGTTTGGTCAAAGCCGACATTAGACCCTCTGTTGTCGTTTCCTTTGAAATATTAAACACTACCAGTGCCGCTAAGCACAGCCGTATTGTTCCAAGTGCCTTTCTGTTGAGAATATCCCATTCTGTGTCTGTCATACTCGTCTCCTTCTTTGTCTTTCCACTCAATGGTAGGTACAGATCTCTCTGATATAGATAATCTTCCATCTAGATCTTCCACAACTAGTATTTTTGGCCGTTGAATTTTTCGACCCTAAACCTATCATCTTCTACCATTGCTCCCGCTCAAACCAGGAACCTTTCTCTCTTGTGAGTTTATCAACAAATAGACCTTCGGCTCTGATACCAGTTGTTAGAAAATTATATATTACAGAGCAATGGAACAGATAAAATATTGCAGAAATATAAACATAGAAAACACATAAAACAAGAGAGACACAAATATACATGGTTCACCTAGTTTGGGCTACATCCACAGAGAAACGGCCAATCCTTCTTTTATTATATTATCCAGCAAACTAAAGAAATGCAACTTACAACTGATCCACTATAATTCCCTCTTCACTTTCAGTCTCCTCTCTTTTCCTCACTTCGAATACAGATATGCATAGACACAATAAAATTCCCTCATATATAGTGAGGGGTTGCCTTCTAGTGAAAAAAACCCTAAATTAAACATAACTTCTACCATTAGATCATTCACCTAATGAACAACCCAGATTGACTAGAAATTACTAGACTTTTACAAGGCAATTTTACATCTATTTTTAGCTTCAGGGTCGCTACCCCTTGAGCCCCCGTCAGGGGACTGTTGGCCCCCGGACCCCGCTTAGCCCCCCTGGACCCCCGCGGAGGGGGGGGGGGGAGGGGAAGTCCCCCCCCTGTGTGGAGGGGTGTACAGTTTTCCTGGGGTATACATCCAGCTAAAACCATTGAATACAGAAGATAATCAGGCTCCACACCCAACACATGTTACAACTCAGTGTGGTTACTTCATGTAACCGATTCTGCCAGCGCTCTAATTCTTCATCAGAGTCCGAGGTATAGGAACTCTTGTGATCCCATGTAATTTGTCTATCCGCTGTTGGATTCACCCAATCTTGGTCTCGCACTGTTACCTTATATATACATTCCAAGTCATTGTCACTCTCATAATCGCAGACTAGTTCGGTATAGTGCGATCCTTCAGCAGGATCTAGGGGTACTATTACGCGGAGCGGTTTCTTCTCAAATATCATCTTTCACTTCTTTAGGTTGAATACCCCGTTCATATCAGTAGCCCAATCGATGGCAAGGAGCACATGGTAGGGGTCATTTTCATCCATAATTTCTATTACTTCGAAGTCAGCGAGCACATTCGTGCCTTCAATATATACAGTCACCCCTTGCAGCGCCCCATGGGGATGATTTTCTACAAATTTTCCATCCTTAACTGAATCGGAGACCACTGCAGTGCAGGTCTTCCCATCCGTTCTCATGTTTGCTTTGGTAGAACGTTCACGTCTGACCCCAAATCAAAAATAACTTGATCCATTTCTTAGCCTCATCTCTCATCTTGTCCTTGCTTTATGCTTACCAATCTTTCGGACCACACGTGGTTCACTTGGGGTGTTTCCCGCACATCTATTTATAAGCTCGTGTAACCCCTTCACAGCCTTGCTGTTGCGCAACAACTTCGTGTAGGTCTTTAGAAAGGTTGTAAGCATAGAAGGGTTCATTTCCTGATCAGGCTTATTCTTGCTTCCTGAGGTGGAGGCCTCAATGAAGCTCTTTTTTGCTTCCATGAATGTTTCACGCACGCGCTCCAAATCAAATTTAGCCTCCTTCGTCGGAGCTTTACAAACCCACATGTTGTCTTCAGACTATTTCCCCTTATCATCCCCTATTGCAATTCCACTTCAGAGCATTATATTCACATTCGGATCCTCTTCACAAGGCTCAAACCTCATCATCTGCAGATTTTGAGTCGGCTGAGGAGGTACTGCCCCTTTTTTGCGTATCCTCGCTATCAGCATAGCATAGTCCTCCATCTCATGATCAAATTGAGTGCAATATTTGACGAAGGACGTGTTGGGTTAGTGCAATCGTGGACGTAGTGTCTTGGTCCTCCGCAATTGTAGTAGATTAGTTGTCCCCGACCTCTGCTAGGTTCTCCTCTGCCTCAGCCTCGTCCATGCCCCTGAAAACTTGTGCACGCCATCCCTGCGCTCTGGTCAGGGGGCCGCATTTTTTCCTAAACCCTAGAGGTGGGTGTTCTATCCATCATCAATTCATAACTTCTACATTTACGCTCATCATTCCATACCAACTTACAGAAGTTGCAGAATAGTTGTTGTGGTGTTTGTACAAACTTTTGCGGAAAATGACAATTATTTGTCCTATGTTTTCCTGCTACCTGACATATAGCACATCACAACGCAGGCCCCATACTAGGTCCTTCTTGAGCTTCTGGCCTCAAAGGCATCGATCCTCCTCCTGCAATACAGTTCGCAAATACTGGGCAATGGTCTTTGTCATGCCCTTGACCCTTGTATTTCAGGCACCATACCTCTTTGCACACCTCCGATTGAACTGTTCTATCTCACTTCAAACTTTTCATTTCAAGGCAAAGAGTTTGTAACTACACATGGATTTGCTGAATCCCCAGATTCAGATCCTGCATTAGTGTTTCATGCAATCTCATTGCAATCGCCAAGGCCTCTGTCTGAGTCATTATCTTCTGTTGTGATAGTGCAACCCTTAGGTGTGGCAGGAGTGAAGCCACAAACCATTCATGGTGTTGTTTATCTGTTAAGTTCATATTAACTTCACGGATTTTACATTTCAACCTCTGATCTAATTTCCAAGGTGTCTCACCTAGTTTAATCGCGATCTCCTTGAACCCCACAATTCACTGTGCCTTGGATTTAGGCCCACTGAATTCTTTATTTAGCGAAGTGTGGATGTCTGCCACCCCAGCATTTGGGTTATCATTAGAGTACTTGATGTACCAGGTGAGCGTGCTATCCTGCAAAGCACTAACCAATGTTTCCTTCTTCATGTGATCATCTGTGATGCCCTAAGCTTCCCATATAGCTTTCACAGAAAACCAGAACTAGTCTAGATCCTCATTTCCCAAGCCCTTGAACAAAAGTAGCTTTACTGAGTTTGCCATGTTGTACTATGGTGGAGGTGGAGGTGGTATGGGTGAAGTTGCAGGTGATGGTGGTGAAGTTGGAGGTGGTGTGGGTGGAGGTGGTAGTCACGGGAATCCTTGTCTTATTAATTGAATAACACTTCGTGGAGAAGCCTGTGCTACTCCCTCTTCGTCACCCAATGGAGGTGAAATCAATGGATTATATTCAGGGCCCTTCCTTCCTTCGTTCCTGTAAGTCTTTCCGCTTCGCATAGCTCCAAACATCAAGGTAGCTACATAACCCATTTTTCGCACAATAACATCTTAATCTAGGTATTCAAAGACTTCAAGTACTTTCCTTGCGGACCTTTGAAAAAGTGTCGCTCTACCTCGCTGTAGCTGACTAAGGTATCGACCGCGAATTCAGTCACAAATCTTCCTATGATGAGATCGAGCCAATGATTGATTTTGCGGGTGATCTTATCCTCAGAGGCTTCTAGTCTCTGTACTAACTCCGGGGTCCAGACAATAGGACCGCCAAGTCTCCACCTTCCTTGGCTATCCACTAACTTCGTGATCCACTTGTATAGCTCAACCAGAAAGGAACAAAAAAGGATCTCATGGGTTTCTGTATATAGGTACATGTCCAACCACTGTTCCTTTGTCAGTCACGTATTTTTTTTCTCCTGCACCGCGAATTCATGGATCTTCCTATCCAACCAGTCTCCGATCTCTTTCTTAGTTGGATTCCAGTGATACAACATCACACATCTATTATGTAGATTCCGGTCCCGGTAATGGAACCATTTATTGGCTACGTGGGTCCTGACCTAGGTTCAACGTTAGTTAGCCAAACAAATCCTTACACTATTGGCCCTTTCGGCATCAGCCCACGGATCATGGACCGAAGTCCCACCTGAAGCAGTAGGGGGATGCTAGAACCAAGTTTTTGCACCCTGAGATGATCATGATGTCGGTTTATTCCTTCTGTTCCTTCTTCTGCGCAGGTCATTTAGTTCTAGGGATCTGTTTGTCTAACCCTTTATTCCGCCCTTTGGTACCTCTACGAAGGGGTATGATTGACCTTCATGCAGCCCTAACCTCCACTTCAGGTACTTTCACGTTGCTAGGGCAGCATATTGTGTAGATTCCAAAATTACATTAAGTGTCTTACTTATGTTATTAAATAATCACAATTAGCACTACGTAAACATATATTCTTACTTGCGTTCAATTAACCAATGTAATTACATACATTCGCGCCTCACATAAGCATTGTAAATGAAATTCATACACAATATGACAAGATGCATTAACAGGAAACAAGGACACAAAATTTGTAGAATACTTATCTTTATTGATATCTTCAGATTATTACAGACTCTATCCACCCTATGCACACAGCTGCAGGGGTCCGCGCACTTAGCTGCGGACTTCCACCCTAGGCCTCTGCGCACTCAGTTGTAAAGCCTCTACCTAGGCTAAGACTAGAAACTTAGACTTCTAATGGCTTGCTCCTTATTGCTCAAGACTTCTTTCTTCCATGACTTATTACTACTTAGAGCTTACTTAATTAGCTCTTTTTATATAATCCCATGGTCCGTGGACCATGGGTAGATCTTTACAACCAACTTACACTTTACAAAATAAGGGAGGACAACCCTTTATGAGTCATGACACCTTCGCGCTCCACGACCACAAAATGTGGATACTTTACAATTTCATTACAAAACATGACCCAAAACATGGGCTTTTAGCCCCAAAACTATCCTTGGGGGATCCCGTTCCCAACACTGATGGTGCGAGAAACAAGCGTAAAGTTGTGATAGATCGTTGAATGACCGTGACAACACTTGCATGACACTACATACAACTTTGTGTGTGAGTGCTATGGATGTTTACATAGTGAATGAAACTTGTACACATGAAGAGGGGCCTTGTTCATAGCCGAAACATGGTTACAAGCATGACATTGCAATCAAGATGCCAAAGATGGCAGTTGGTCGAGCAAGTGTAAAGGAAGAAAGACATGTAGAATAAACACATAAAATAACTTTTCGTGTTTGCGAACATGCATGTTATTGAGGACACGATGATATGACAATGACAAGCAGTCCTGCAAACTCAACTAAGAGGTGTACTTTGAAAGGTGTTCTTCACTTACCATACTTACCCTTAAGATGATCATGCATCCAACGGAGTTTGCATGTGCTCCTAATCTCTTCCTTGGTTCCTTGGTCCTTCTCCTCCACTCCTTGGAAGTGAATTCAACATGTCAACTTCTCTTGTCGTCACTAAGAGGTAGATCTGTGCAAATTTTAGCGAACATTGACTGTTGCCAGGATGAGGCACTGGGAGGCCTTTTTTCACTTTTTCTGCATGCAAGATAGATAGGGCAAGTTGGACAACATTGCGTAGTCTTGAGGCATAGGACACTGCTACAGGATGGGGGTCCTGGGAGGACACCTCTGCGTAATTTCTAAGTGTAGTGCAGCAGGACTACTTTGTGCATTTCTTGAGAGTAGTGATGGCTTCTAGAATTCTTTGCACATTTTTGGAGAGCAGTGTTGGTTGGGGTCTCTGCAGGATGTGGGGTTTCAACAGGCGAGGGAGGTTTCAACAGGAAAGGGAGGAAGCTTGATGGTTGCAGAAGCAAAGCACACAGTTCCGGGAATCTAGATGAGGCTAGGTTGCTTGGGAAAATGGCTAAGTGTGAGATCAGTGAAAAATATGTAAACATTGATAGGACTTGATTGTGATTGCACACGGACACTTAGTGACACAACATAGACCATCTAGAATTCATAAGACATACCTTTCTTGATGAAACAACCTTCATGATAAGAGTGTGTGAAGTGAGTGTGAAACATTTCTATGTGATGACAACCACTCATGCACACATTCTTTCCCTTGAAGCAAAACAAAATTCCCTTTGCATGACAAATAACAACCCCTATTCCTAAAAATGACACATGCTACATAAACATGAGAATGCGAACAACTCTTGGTTCAAGGAGGGGAGCTTGAAATCATCAGCTTACTAATAAGTGACCAAGGATAATCGATCTCGGGATTGAAGGTAGGCTCCAAAATTTTCATGTGAGCCAAAAGTTTGGAGGCTGGTTGTAGCCGCTACAACACTTGGTGACACACTAGTAGAACTCTAGCTCTCTGTATGGACCGTGTTTCGTGAAAAGCGAGTCTAACCCTTCTGGAAGTATTGTTTGAATCTTTGATCATCGTGGTTTCCACACTAGCTTGGTTTAAAGATGTAGTCCCTACCATTCTCTTGATCACTCAGCACACATTCCAAGCCAAGTCAACTCAATTGTTTTGATTGGGGATGAGGGGTATATCGGTGCACAAGTAATATCACTGTCAGAGCTTAATTTTGATCTCTTGTGTTTCTTTGTTGCTAACAGGCCTAGACATTACCCTGACGGAGTCACGTAGGAACACAAGCATCACTTCACTGCCAACGAGCATGGTTAGTACCCCAGCAGAGTTACTTGCATCACCTCTCTGCATAGGAAGCCTTACTCTTCTTTTTCCTTATTCATTTTTCATTTCTTTTTTCTTGTTTAACTGTGTGTAGGCACTTATTTATTTTAGAGACAGAAGAGGGATCCCGACTTATTGAGAGAAGAAGAGGTTGTTCCTTCAGAGAAGTATGTTATTTATACCTCTGACATACTTGTTAAGGTTTTCCCCCTCACCTTACTCTACTTGAATGAGCTGACAATGGTTAACCCAGAAGAATCGATTAAAGTAGATGGTACTAGTTCATAGTGCAAGCGTTGTGTTTTCACTAAGACTCACTATGAACAAAACATGTTTTCCATCAAGGAATCATGGACTGAAGACAAAAAGTTCTTCATAAAGAGAGAGGACAACAGATAACTAGATGTTGATAGTTGTACAAGTCCTCTTAGATTTACCCAGCTTGTCTCGAGAGCCAAACACGGTTTCACGAGAGGATAACCTACGAGCACAAGTAAGCAAAGAAAGAAAAAAGAAAAAAGAAAAAGTAAAGTGAAAGAAAAACAAGTAAGCAAAGTAAGAAAGCAAGAAAACCAAACCAAGTAAGCAAGCAAGAAAACATGCAAACAAAAAAGCAAAGCAAAGCAAAGTAAGCAAGCAAGAAAACCAAACCAAGTAAGCAAGCAAGCAAACATGCAAACCAAAAAGCAAAACAAAGCAATGAAGAAAATACTACTCCTACTCCCATGCTAAACAGTGCATGGGCCTACTCATGTGAAGTTATATTTCCAATGCATCCACTTGAACATTGGCTATCCCATGTTGGTGAAGGCATGGTTAAAAAGAAAGATATACATGTAAACTAGTAAACAAGAAAGATAGATTAGTGAAAAACAACACACTCCGAGCTCTAAAACATCCATAGAATAGAAAAGAGCGAACACACAAAACAAAAATCTTGTAGACGTACCATGGTGTTGCGACGCACTACGTGCAGATAGTAAACATACACACTCTTTAGACAGTGACATACGAGCGAAAATGAGAAAGACGAAAAGCTTATGCTTTTCAAGTGCGCTCATTGTGTAAGATTCCTCCAAGGCTTTAGCAATGGGATCATGTGATTCGAGTGGAGGAAGCGAAATCTGGGTGTTTGGTTGCTCTTCAATGCAAAGCAGAGAGTGATGAGGAGACTTGGGTGTTTCAAAAATTTTCTAATCAGAAGTGGAACTAACGCTAGGATAGCTAGGGCCTGACATAACCATTGGTCCAGGCTGAAGTTCCTTGAAAGCCTGTGGGGTTTCCACTCTGTCAATAGGTAGATCATTGGAGACTAGTGCCTTAGACATATTAACATATATTGAATCAACATCGTGATCAAATGAAGAAGTACAAAGATCACAACAACCACGATTAGAGAATGTGGGATGTTCGTCAGCATCCTCATGATTTGATGAATCATGTAGAGGGGTAGATGAGAAGCAAGGATGTTCACCCTCTATGTTTTCAGAAATGATAGATGACAGATGGGACATATTTTTAGAGGAAGACGTATCCTCTTTGTGTTTTAATGACAGAGTGACATTCGGTGTGTCCTATGGATGATCAAAAGTAGAAACATGCAGAAATGAGTTTTCATAGGGGAAATCAATAGTGAAAGAATCACAAGGGGTGTTAGGACAAAGCGGATGAGGCACGGATGGATGAGAGTCATCCTTCACCATGGGTTCTTCTTTAGATTCCTGCACACACTCATCACGAATGATAACACAGATTGGTTGCACAACACCAACTGCATCAACAACTTGATCCTTGTTCACAACAAGTGTGGAGTCTGGAATGGAAGAACACAAGACAATACAGTCTAGAGGATGAGCAAAACGTGGGGATGTGGGTTGAGGTAACAAGTCCACATGACAACCAGTAAGCTTGCAAGCCAAATCTACACAAATATCAAGAGCAGTTGGGGTAGGAGGATGTAATAGTTCAAGAAATATGCGCGCACCTTCTCCCACCTTGCACTGCGGAGCTAGAGCTGTTTGATGAGAAGAGGACAGCCAATCACTTATGACAGTGACCGTGTCTATCTTAGATTTGGTAGCTCTAACACCAAGGTATTTTGGTAGGGGTTTGAATGATTCTAAGAATTTTGGATTTTCATATATGTAAATAAGATACTTAAATATTCCATCGAGAAATTCCCAATCAATTTCATATTCAGGAAATCACCATGCAAGATTACAAAAGTGTGTGTGAAATTGTTCAATAGATTCATCAAGTTCTTTTCGTAATTTCATAATTTCTTTATTGAGTGCTTTACGGTCAAAATGATTGAAAGCATGGTCTATCTCTACAACTAGATGAGGGAGAGAGTGAATATACTTTTCGGGCAACGTGGTACACCATTGCAGTGGGTTCCCTTGAAGTGTGTATGCGAGTAGTGCGCAGATCATGTAATATTCAAAGATTTCATGCCTTTCACAAGAGCCTACAATGCCAACCGCATGTCTAACCAAGGCTACTTGGCCTCCACCATCATATGTTTTACGCAACAATTTATTCCAAAGCTCTTTCGATATTTCGAATTCATTTCCATAAGACATACATTCCAGAAGATAAATTGTGTCTTTAGTCATGATAAGTATGTGGAGATTCAAAACAAATTATAAGGACTCAGCTTGTACTCCGGCCCTCCTTCTAGCACCAGATATATTGATGGTGTTGGACCCACCAACATTCATGGGATCTCCCTTGTTTTAGGTCCCAACTAGACCTCACATTGTTTGGTCTAGGAGTCCCATACAATACAATGACCTGTTTCCATTATCTTAAAGATATTCCTTAGCTCTTTCCTGTTAGCATGTGAGAGTGGTTTTCTTTGTCTTTGAATAGTGAGGTTCATGTGCCTGGTGAGTGCTTAGTGCTGCTTGTGTCAAATTTCTTTCACTACAGAGGGAGAGGGTGGAAGTGAGTCTCAAGTAATAGTCCCAAATCTCCTAGAGACACACAAAACAACAAGACATGCGTAACTTCCAGCGGAGTAGTCCACATGGATGCGACAATCACAAACACAAAGTGAATAGATAACACACACAACACCCAACATAATAGTCCACACGAGTGTGGTGGGCATTATAACAAGTTTACGAGAATGAGTCTGTCGAGTGTCCAACAACATATTTACTAAAACAACCGAAATAGTTCAATTGTCTTAATACATGTTAAAGCAACATGCATTACAAGTGTCCAAAGAATAGTCTTACAAATGAATAAAATACATGTGTGAAAATGTACTGGCCTATTAACTAGTTTTTGAATTAAGAGAAAGTCCCAAGACACATCCGTACACCATTACATCACTAACCTCGATAGAGGGGAATTGGAGCCATTGCTCGCTCCTCAAAGAAAATATTACAGACTCTTAAGGCTATGTGGGAGGAGCCAATGTGTAAATTATTTTCATGTACAAATGAGGGGTATTTATAGCCAAGGGTAAAACTAGCCCTTGTGACTATTTGAATTTCCTCATGACTGTTTGACTTACATGACTCTTCAACTTTACAAGACTCTTCACATTTACATGTGGGTCTCTTGGACTTCCATGTTACATTACATTGATTACAACAATATGGCCCACAATAGTGATGTGGTTAAGATGACTCATGACATGAATCGACATGATAGAGCTGGTATGTTCATGCTGTTGTTGGTGTGTATGTTGAGCTGCAGTGCTCCTAAGTGATATATGTGCTCTTGGTGTACCATAGATTCACCTCCACATGACAAGGTGTGTAGAGTCTTCAATGGTCTTGGTGTTTGCTTGATGTTGCACATGCATGTCTCTCCTTTGCTTGTACTTTGTCATGCTCCATGCATTTGTCCATTTGCGAACAAATCTCCTCGCATGCATCCCTTGCTCTTCCATTCACGAAACAAACTCCTCGCATGTGCTCCTTGTTCATCTTGTTTTTCGTTGCGTCATGTCTCATCCATGTACCTGTATCTACAATCACTCATGATGAGACAACATCAAGTCTATAAATGGCCTAGTCTACCATGATGTATTGTCTTTTTCTTTTAGTTGTAGGTGACCTAGAGAGAGGACAAGGATTTGAAGCTGCGCAAGGCCAATTTCAAGCTGGGATACAAGCTCTGGGCACTGTTCATGAAAATTGTACAGAGGTCACTGGGAGGCTGAGATGGGCAATCTGAATGAGCAGTGACTATCTGCGAGATCTGGCTTAGCTGGAGGGTAGATGTGCACATTTTTTTGAGGTAGACAGTGTAGGAAGCTGAGGGAGACTGGTAGTGAAAATTGTGCAATTTTGTTGGGGTGCTGGGGACGGTTTGCTTGGAAAAATTGCGCAATGTTTCTAGGGAGTTGGCAGATGGCTGCGGGAGGCTGTTAGAAAAAACTACGCAATGTTGGGAGGCTAGCTTGCTAGATATCCTTGCACATTTTATGAGTTTAAAGGGATGATGGGAAGCTTGGGGACTCCTCATGAAAACTATGCAATTTTCTAGGTGAGTAGTAGGTTGCATGACAAGGTGACTGGCTAGAAAAACTGTGCAATTTTTTGAAGGAGACAGTGATGGACATAGGGTGTCTTTTCGACATGTCTGCATAGTTTCTTTAGTCAGCAAAGTGGGCATGCTTGGTAGATTTGGTACAATTTTTTGGAGAAGTGAGGCCTGTGATCACTGCTTGGTCAAACTCTTTGGTTAACCAGCTGGAGGCTCGGTTGATGTGCTTGCGAGTGGCACATATTGAATGGATTATTAGGAAACTTATGCACTACTGGGTGACAGTCGGTCGATTTGATTCCAATATTGCATAGTGCACACTACCTGGGAGGCAACCTTAAGCTCTATGCAATTATGAGTAGCATTACATAATCACTGAGATCTAAAACTACGCAATGCAGCTCAACGAATGTCTGCCTGTTAGAGGTTACTCCAGTCAGCAGAGTTTCAACAAAATTACCAAGTGTGTGAACAAGTGACTTCATACATGTATGAAATCGCTAACACACACTCAACATGATTTGACGACAACATGTCTCGAACCATCAAGACAACATACACTCAATGTGACTTATGATGGTGTGAGTGACAAGCATGACACTTGTGATAGATTGTTGAATGACCACGACGACACTTACGCGATAGTGCATACAACTTCATGTGTGAGTGCGATAAATGTTTATATAGCGAATGCGACTTGTACACATGAATATGGACTTTGTGCATAACCAAAACATGGTTGCAAGCATGACAATGTACTCAGCATGTCGAAGATGACAATTGGTCAAACAAGTGAAAAGGAAGTAATACATGTAGAAGAAACACATCAAATAACTTTTCATGTTTTTGCACATGCATGTTGCTGAGGACATGATGATATGACAGTGAGAAGCAGCCCTACAAACTCAACTAAGGTGTGTACTTCAAAAGGTGTTCTTCGATTACCATACTTACCCTCACAATGATCATGCATCTGACAAAGTTTGCATGTGGTCTTGATATTTTCCATTACTTGGTTCCTTAGTCCTTGTCATCAACTCCTTGGAAGTGACTTTAGCATGTCACCTTCTCCTATAATGACTTAGAGGTAGATCTGCGCAATTTCAGTGGATAGTGACTACTGTCGAGATGAGGCTCTAAGAGGCTCGTCTGCATAGTTTCTGCATGCAAGAAAGATAAGGTAGCTCAGATAACATTGTACAGTGTTGAGGCGCAGGACACTGTTGTGGGATGGGGGTCCTGGGAGCACACCATTGCATAATTTCTGAGTGCAGTGCAACTGGACTGATCTATGCATTTCTGGAGAGTAGTGATGGTTGTCTTACTCCTTTGTGCATTTTTGGAGAGCAGTGTTGGTTGGGGTCTCTGTGGGATGTGTGGTTTCAATAGGCGAGGGAGGTTGGTGTCTCTGTGCATTGTAGGGTTTCAATAGGCAAGGGAGGAATCTTGATGGTTGCAGAAGCAAAACACACAGTTTTGGGAAGATGGATGAGGCTAGGTTACTAAGGAAAATGGCTAAGTGTGAGATCAACGAAACATATGTAAACATTGATAGGACTTGATTGTGATCGCACCTAGACACTTAGTGACACATCGTAGACCATCCAGAATGCATAAGACATACTTTTCTTGATGCAAAAAACTTTCCGACAAGAGTGTGTGAAGTGAGTGTGAAACATGTCTATGTGATGACAACCACTCATGCACACATTCTTTCCCTTGAAGCAAAACAACATTCCCTTTCCATGAAAACAACAATGCCTATGCCCAAAAATGACACATGTTGCATAAAGATTAGAATGTGGACTACTCTTGGTTCAAGGAGGGGATCTTGAACTCATCAGCTTACCAATAAGTGACCAAGGATAGTCGATCGCAGGATTGAAGGTAGGCTTTGAAATTTGATTGCAAGCTAGAATTTTGGAGGGTGGTTATAGCTGCTACATAGATTCAATGGTCCTACACATAGCACTTGTTAGTTATGTAAATAAAATTTATTAGAATGAATGAATGTACCTTTATCATGAAGAGAGCAAAAATTGTGATCTAGATGATACCTTTGATTTGTTTTCTAGACAAACCTTACAAGACATCAATTCACATAGCTTGTAAGATCTTTTCCATAGCTTGTGAGCATATCAATAAGCTTTACCTACATAAAAAAAATATGAAAGGAAATGTTATTAGCATCTAGTACAACCTCATTTAGATAAGAGAAGGAAACCAAATATAAAAAGGATAATACAAGGAATAAGATACTTATCTTTGAAAAATGGTGAGGGATCCCTCTGTTAGGGTCCTATAATTTATAGGATCTCAAGGTGATTGAGTATTTTATCTCAGAAATCTCACATTGTAAATAATATTTCATACTGCAAATTATTTCCAAGAAAAAATAGAAAAATTAAAGAAATGGGCTTGCAAGAGAAAATGCGCCTTTAGGATAAAGGAATTATGTTTTAGCATAAATTAAATTTGTTTTAATAAATTTAATTGTGTAATTTAAACACAATTAATTGATATGTAATAAAAACCCTAAGCAACAAAAGGCAATTGTTGTATTTGTTAAGTTCTATGCTCCATCTAATGGTTCGATGGACTCCTCGTCAGATCAACAACCATAAAGGTTTTTCAACCCCCCCTACCTATCCTACCTTTATCCGCAGGGGGGTCTGAAAAGTGGTTTCCTCCCTGTCGGTCCTATTAGCCTTGGAGGCGTTTGGCCCAAAAATGGACCCAAAATACTCCCAAAGTCTCCAAGGTTTGCTTAAAATCATGCCAAAGGATCCAAGTATGCCCCAAAAGTCTTCAAAATCCTCATAAGGATCATTCAAAGTCAAAACCATCACAACAGGAGAGCCTTTGGAAGGGTGGAAATACACTATCGTGAGGCAAAAACACTTGAAAACCATGAAAAACCAAAATTGCAGGCTTAATAGTCCAAATGAACGACAGATGTCCAATCTAGCTAATCAACGATCCAGATCTGCTTGGCAGATCACATCAGCAGATCTGATCAGCACATGCGGGCAGTGGCCATTGGTGCAAGACACCACTGATCAGTGATTGCAAATGATCGGATCGACGAGTCACAATTGGCGGAGGTGAGTCAGCGGTTATCGACATAGACCAGGGGAAATGAGAATGATTAAATGTGGACCATCACTCATGTGTGCAGATCGATGGCCCACGTTACATCGCCAGATCGTTATTGGAGAAACCTTAAGGGGCGGGGCCTTTACATATATATGTGTGCGACCCGACTAGTGGACCCAACGACATTATAAGTATGAAATACATAATATTTCAATTCCGCGGAAACCCAGTTTTCAATGCATTTTTCATGTATTTCATTGTTCAATGGAATATTAAGGGAAATAGGGCAACGCTGATTGCGATGAAGCCTGGAATTGAAAGGGTCTGGGAAGTGAAAAACATAATTTTTGAAGTTCGCCAAAGTCCATTTTTAATGATTTTCAATGTCTTGGTGCATTTTTGAAACACAAAGAAAATGAAAAAACTAGCAGGATTTTGAGGGAGCCAAAGGCTATAAGTGGTTTAGGCCAATCTCCACTCGATGCCATACAACAACCACCACGTGTCTAGGATGAGGAGAGAGAAAACCGCCCGATGAGTATAAAAGAGGCACCCGAAATGGATCATCACTATTGGATCTAGGACTCCCAGATCAACAATGGAGATGTGTTATCAGTGCAAGGCCAGAACCAAGAGGAGAATAAGCCATATCTGAGGACTTTTGAAGTCTGAAAAGGACATAGAGGGGCAGGATTTCTTAGTGGTTCTGTGTTTTCTATTTAAAACAAAAATAGTCATTGTTTAAGGAATAAGTCCACAATATGGTAGCGCTGTTCTGTTTTAGCAGAAAGCATGCATTGTTAAACCTTTGAAAGGGCCACAACACGTGTAGTTCATCCCCAAATTGACAAAGACACCGAGGAGCAGCACAATGCAACACAACATGTGCAACTATCCAAAACAAACAAAAATATCAAAGGCCACAGCATAGCTCCTCAAAACAAACATCATAGGGCATCTCCGGCATGAGAGAGCCCCCAGATAGCGCATCAAACTACCTGAAGGTGGTTATTCCTCTGTCAGAAGGAAAAAACCTCCGAGCCATGCTTGCCTATTCATGGAATCAATTAGTTAACAAGACATATCAGATAGATTAAGTCTCTGAGCCTTTGAGAGCTCAGGAGCACTGTAAAAGGCCTATAAAAGGTTGAAAACTAGATGTAACAAGGGTTCAACTTCTGGAGATTGTTCCTCCTCTGTTCCTTCAAGCTTCTCATCTTCATTCTAGCAATATAAGCTTCTTTTGTTATTAAATGTTCAAGGTCTGTTCTCTTTTTTGTTATGTGCTTACACTTGAATAGGTTATTCAGGTTTTCTGTTATGTCTAATGCCAAATAACTGTCATCTTATCTCTGCATTGATAAATTAGATTTGCAAGTCTCATTTACTTCCTGTAGCTGGCCATTCTTATGTGTTTATGTATGCAATTTTCTAGTACAATCAGTATTCTCCATCTATCCGTTGAATCTATAAATTATTGAGCATTAATGGTCTAAAGCCTTGTATTGGTGAGAGTGTTCATGCATGTTTTGAGTGAGAATAGAGTTGAAATGGTTATCTGACTTGATCCAAACCATCATCCATTCCAATAGTTCTGAGAACACTATTGAAGATTATATGTTACTAGGCATCTCCGAGCTGCAACCTAGGAGAGTTTCCTAGAGTGATAATATAATTGGCGTCGTTACCGGGGAGAGGAAACTGAAACTCAGCTTCCCTGGGAAATGACATAGATCTAGCTTTGATGATAGACAAAGTCTGGGCACTTTTTTGGTTGTAATCATCTATCTGGTGACTTTACTGGAGGCCGAACCTCTTGGCGACTCCACTTCATAGTTCTGGCTCAGTTTGTGAGGCATACTTGGAGAAATCGTCAGAAGCTACAAGCTGACTTAGTGCCTAACCCTGAAAAAATCATCAAAGAGAGAAAGGTATTGCAAAAAGGAGCATCAGGTTCAGGTAAACCTAAACAATCTCCTATATCTCTTCAAGAAAGGCCTATAATAGAACAAATATATGTTGAGAGTATAACTTCTAATACTAGCAACGAGGAAAACAAATCTTGGAGATTCATAAAGCTCCTTATTCTTTAGGTTTTCTTTTTGTTGTATGCCCAAAGGAAACCTCACCTCCTATCCATCATACTCATTTAGTCTTATTAGTCACTCCTCAGCCCTCTATCATTCAGACTGCCAGTTGTCTTTTAGCGACCACAACTATGGTAGGTCCACAAACACCTACCAAAATGGAAAGAATCATAGCTGCTAGGTATGGACCTCTAATACTACCCACTCCTTTGAATGCCATGCCTATTGGAGAATATCAGAAGTATATGCCTAAGTTCACTGGGACTGAAGGTGTTTCAGTTGAAGAACATCTTGAGTCATTCTATAGCTATGCTGATAACCTGGACATTAGTGAAGATGATGCTTGGATGAGAGTCTTTGTCCAAAGCCTAGATGGAGAGGCTAGAAAATGGTTCAGAGAACTGACCCCAAGATCTATAACAGATATTGAGGCTTTAGATGATGCATTTCTAAAGCATTGGGTGATAAGAAGGATCTCCTTTACTACCACACTGATTTTGGGAACTTAAAAAGGGAAAATGGTGAGTTGCTGTCTGATTTTAATAAGAGATTTAACCACATGTACAACAATATACTAGCTGAAGTGAAACCCACCACTACCTCTGCTAGACTCATCTATGCCAGTGCCTTTGATTTTGAATTTTGTTTATTGTTGATGCAGAGGCGATGTGCTTCTTTGGCTGATATGCAAGATGCAACCTTGGAAGTAGAATCAAACATCATGGAAAAGCTCAAAGGTAATGGTGATAGAAGGAGACAGAGGGGTGAGCCTTCATCATCTTCAGATCGCAAGATCGATAAAATGGCCAAGATGATAGAGTCATTAGCCTCTGAAGTTTCCAAATTAAAGGTTGAGCAACATTCTGGGAAAGGAAGGGTTCCTAATACCTTTGCTCCTCCAAATCCAAATCCATATAGAAGGGCAAATGACTAGTTGCAGATCTTGCAAAGAAACAAAGATGCCAATGAAGACCAAAGGGTGAAGGTTCCTTTTCAAAATGTAGTCATGGAAGAAGAGCAATTCGAAGAAGATGATGAGATCCATTGTATGGAAGACAAAGCCAGTGCCCATTTTTTGACCTTAGCTGCCTATGAGAAGTCATTATTCAATGACCATATCAGCCAAGAGTGGGACGGTGCAGCTGTTCTACAAAGTGAAGATTAGCAAAGATATAATCTGAGGTCAAAGATGAATAATGCCAAGGAAACTCCTATTCAAAGAGCTACTGTCCCTGCAGTACAAGTTAATAAGCAGAAGAAACCAACAATTGATCCTATCATCCTCAAAGCTCCAACCATAGAGGTAAGAGGCCTTAACAAGTCCCCTTCTTCTTTCAGTTTTCAATCAGAAGTTCAGAAGCTAAGAATACCTATGCCTTTGATTGAACCAGTGAAGAATGAGTCCTTCAAGAAATCTATCCTTGAGGCTCTTGAGCATAATGCCATCCAAGCTTCCACTGACTATGTAAATCTGCAAGATGACCAACCAGCTGTTATTCTCAGCCCAATGGTTGAAAATTGTGAAGATAGCTCCCCATCATTCTATGTCTCTCTGACTATTCATGATAAAATCCTTCATAATTTCCTTCTAGACATTGGAGCTAGCCATAATCCAATGCCCAAGGCTGTCATGGATAAGCTCGATCTTGACATTACCAAGCCTTATTAGTTGGTCTCTATGCAGCTTAAAAAACTAGTTTTCTAGATCATAGAGGAAGAAGGCCCACAGATTTGGGACATGTTATTTGATGGGGCTTGCTCTAAGGAAGCTACAGGAACAAGTGAAGTCCTTGTGTCCCCCCACAAAGGAATACGATGATTCATATTTTATATTAACTTTTTAGGTCACAAATGACACAACAGAGTATGAAGCAAACCTTATCATTCAGCAGGTGTACAAAACCTTCCAAGCAAAACATCCAAGGTTGAAAGCATACAGAGATGAGGTGAAATATAGACCATCTCTGCCTAATAATACCAAATCTTGGAAATTTTTTGAAGTTGATGATCAAATTAATAGGCTTTTGCAAGTCTTTGATGATTTTGTTGATATGCACATTGACCAAGAGAAAGAAACCGTTGATAGAAAGGTAAAAAGGGTCAATTTTCAGTTTGGTGACTATTTTCTCAAAAGGGATGCGTCAAAGGAAGGAGGAGATGTTTTTGATGGCCTAGTCAATGGGTTGTTCTTCAAACTTTATTTCAGTTAAGGCTTTTAAGCCTTGGTATTGCAAATATGTAGTTTTCAAGTTTTATTTCATGCTAAATAGACTCCATGCCCAATGCAACACTAGGAGGAAGATTTGATCTTGTTTTTTACCCCTCACAAGGAGGATTTCATCCCCAAAAGGAGCCAGTATTAGCCTTGGAGGCGTTTGGCCAAAAAATGGACCCAAAACACTTCCAAAGTCTCCAAGGTTTACTTAAAATCATGCCAAAGGATCCATGTATGCTCCAAAAGTCTTCAAATCCTCTTAAGGATCATCCAAAGTTAAAAATATCGCAAGAGGAGAGCCCTTGGAAGGGTGGAAATACACTATTGGGAGGAAAAAATGCTTGAAAGCCATGAAAAACCAAAATTGCAGCTTAACAGTCCAAATGCACGACAACCATCTGATCTGGCCGATCAACGGTCCAGATTTGATTGGCGGATTGCATCAGTAGATCTGATTGGCGCAAGTGATTGACACAAGACACCATCGATCAATGATCATTGATGATTGACATAGGCGGGCAGTGGCAATCGACACAAGACACCACTGATCATCGATCATCAATGATCGGATCGGCAGGTCACAATTAGCAGAGGCGAGTCGGTGGTTATCAACACAAACCAGGGGGAATGAGTGATTGTGATCGGTGATTAAACATGGACCATCGATTGTGTGTGCAGATCAACAGCCCACGTTACATCAATGGATCGCTATCAGAGAAGCCTTAAGGGGCGGGGCCTTTACATATATATGTGTGCAGCGTGATAAGTGGTCCTGACGACATTATAAGTATGAAATATATAATATTTCAGGTCCACAGAAAGCTAGTTCGCAATGCATTTGTCACGTATTTTGTTATTTAACGAAATACAAAGGGAAATAGGGCAGTGCCGATTGCGATGAAGCCCTGACCAAAAGGGTCCGGGAAGTGAAAAACATAATTTTTGAAGGCTGCCAAAGTCCATTTTTTTAATGATTTTCAATGTTTTGGTGCATTTTTGAAACACAAAGAAAATGACAAAACCGACAGGATTTCGAGGGAGCCAAAGGTGATAAGTGGTTTAGGCCAAACACTACCCGATGCCATACAATGGTCGCCACGTGTCCAGGATGAGGAGAGAGAAAACCACCCTCATCGGGTGGTTAACTCCAGTACAAAAGAGGTGCCCGAAATGGATCACCACTGTTGGATTTAAGACTCCTAGATCAATGGTGGAGATGTGTTATCACTGCAAGGGTGGACCTAAGAGGATAATAAGCCATATCTGAGGACTTTTGAAGTCTGAAAAGGACACAGGGCCAAGATTTCTCAGTGTTGCTGTGTTTTCTGTTTAAAATAGAAAAAATCATTATTTAAGGAAAAAGTCCACAATATGGCAGTGTTGTTCTGTTTTAACAGAAAGCATGCATTGTTAAACCTTTGAAAGGGCCACATCATGCATAGTTCATCCCCAAACTGACAAAGAGGCCGAGGAGCAGCACATCGCAACACATCACACACAACTGTCCAAAATAAACAAAAATATCAAAGGCCATAGTGCAGCTCCTCAAAACAAACATCATGGGGCATCTCCGGCACGAGAGAGCCCCCAGACAGCGCATCAAACTACCTGAAGGTGGTTATTCCTGTATCAGAAGGAAAAAACCTCCGAGCCATGCTTGCCTCTTTAGGGAATCAATCAGTTAATAAGAAATATCAGATAGATTAAGGCTCCGAGCCTTTGAGAGCTCAGGAGCATTGTAAAAGGCCTATAAAAGGTTGAATACTAGATGTAACAAGGGTTCAACTTCTGGAGATTTTTCCTCCTATGTTCCTTCAATATTATCATATTCATTCTAGCAATATAAGCTTCTTTTGCTATTATATGTTCAAGGTCCATTCTTTTTGTTGTTCTATGCTTGCACTTGAATAGGTTATTCAGATGTCCTGCTGTGTCTAATGCCAGATAACTGTCATCTTATCTCTACATTAATAAATTAGATTTGCAAGTCTCATTTACTTCCTATAGCTGACCATTCATATGTGTTTATGTATTCAATCTGCTGGTACAATCAGTATTCTCCATTTATCCATTGAATCTATAAATTATTGAGCATTAGTGGTCTAAAGCCTTGTATTGGTGAGAGTGTTCATGCATGTCTTGAGTAAGAATAGAGTTGAAATGGTTATCTAACTTGATCCAAACCATCATCCATTCCAATAGTTCTGAGAACAATATTGAAGATTATATGTTGCCAGGCATCTTTGAGCTACAACCTAGGAGAGTTTCCTGGAGTGATAACAAGTCCCACCCTTACGTTTCACCTCCGTCTTATTTTGTACCCCCCACCTTCACAACCCCTTCACAACCCACTTACCGCTTTGACCCCCCTCCAAAAACTGCCAACCTCCTCACCATGTCCCTCCTCATCCTAGACTCCTATTATTCCACCTAATCATACTTCCTCTGACCATGTGTCTCCAAATTATCCCCCACCTCCATTTCACCTCCCGCCTCCATGTCATATTTTTGTTTCATAGTTATTTAAATTATGTTTTTTTTTTCTCTATGCCACATATTAATTTCAAACATGGTTTACAAACAAATGAGAATGAATTTTCAAAATTGGAAAGAGGTTTTTGTTTCTAACATCATCATACACAAAAATTCTCTCAGTTTTGTAACATCTGTTATAGTTTGGGATATTTGGATGAATCTTTGCAGGTATATTTTCCTGAATTTTCTTGTTTTCATCCAATGTTTTCAAATGCATATTACAAGCAGGTGGAAATAAATTTTCAAAACCAGAAAGAGGTTTTTGTTTCCAACATCATCATTTACAAAAACCTCTCTTAGGTTTCTAACCACTATTATTATTTGGGATATACAAAGGTATGCTTGGACCCTATTTTTTAGAATTTCAGGAGGAAAAAGCTCAAAGACAGTTAGTGACTTGGAGGTCACCTCATCAAATAAGAGTTCTTATCAAATTCAAATTTCTCTTCTTTGTCACCAGAAATACATAAATATTGTGCCAATTAGATTCATTAGTTTTGAATGTCTTATATTTTAGTTCTATTTTTGTAAGACAGTTTGAGATATTTGTAAACAAATCTTGATATTTTTTCAAGATATTTTAGTCTAGAATTTGTATAAATACTTCAAAGTTTGAATTAATAGATGTTGAGCATTGAATATAATTTCCTCTGTCAATTGTAATTTTCAAGTTGCTGGAAGCATCAATAATACAAGGACATTCTTCACAGGATCCATATGGTGTATGAATTGGTGATTTTTTTTTTTTCATGTGTTTAATCATGGTCTCTTTTCTCGGTCATTTATGAAAATCTTAATTACATAACAGAAATTGTGACGAATGGGATATGTTATACAGAACACCCTATTCTGGTTGTTAGTGATTTATATGTTTTTTGCTGAATTCAAATTAAGGAGTCCTTCATTTCTCCTTAGTTTCTATTGAATCTTACATTTCTTCTGTTTCATAATACATTTAAAATTCTGAAAGATCCAACTAGTGCAACCTAGCTTGCACTATGAAACTCCTTCAAAATTTGATGCAGATCCAATTAATCTTTATAATCCATAGCCCAATGGAATTATAACAATTTAATCAACCAAGTAATCCAATAAAAAACAATCGGTGCATTAATAACTAGCCTAAAATTCACATCAAACATAGCTAAATTTTATAGAGAGATCCCTCTCTGAAGCTGGCAATGCTAGATCCCAGCTTCCAAAGCGGTTTTGATGTTGTCCTATGTGTTTACTCCCTAAACCTAAAAAATACAGAATGAAAACACCTTCTCAATCCAATCTCAAGGGATACATATAACTATATCAAAACAATTCATTTTTTTTTTCAAAGCATGTTAAACCTACAGGTACTAGAAATCAAAGCATAAAGGAAAATAATTCAAAACTTTAGAGTAAAAGAATATGAAAGGGATAGAGTCCCTAAGAGTCCCTAAAAAATAAATCTTTGACTTTGGATTATTCCATCTTGTTCTTCTCTAGTGGTCCTTCATCAGCCACATTTGCATGTTCCCTTTCTCTCTTCTTATTTCTCAGATTCTCAGGACAATCGCTTCTATAGTGACTCATCTTGTGAAAATTGTAGCATTATATCTTGGATAGGTCTACCTTCCTTCTAGACCGTTTAGAATTCTTGACGGTTCCTTTGTTCTTGTGGTGAGTGGAATAGGAATTTGAAATTTTCTCTTCTTTGTTCTCTTTGTTTCTTACTATTGAAATTTTGACTTCTTCTTGACTACATACATTCAATAATTTTTTGAATGTAGGAGTTTCCTTCCAACTGT
Source organism: Pinus taeda (assembly GCA_000404065.3). Classification (NCBI taxonomy): domain Eukaryota; kingdom Viridiplantae; phylum Streptophyta; class Pinopsida; order Pinales; family Pinaceae; genus Pinus; species Pinus taeda. The sequence goes on along the minus strand of APFE030797278.1, from coordinate 67,623 downwards.
TGATACCTACTAAAAACACACTCCAAGATGTTGGTAATCTTAGAAGTGCAGTGATTACAATATCTTTTTTAGGTACTATCTCATCTATTGCCTAGAGTTCATCTTTGATTCTAGCTATCCTTACAAAGAAGGATGCCACACTATCCTCCTTTGTAATCTTCAATGTTGTTAGATAATTCTTAAGACTTGCAACTTGACCAAGATTCTTGATTATGAATAATTTAGATAAGGCTTCATTCATCTCGAGAGGAATCTATGTTGGATATATATGGGATGAGGTTATCCTTTATTCCATCCACCATTAGGGTCATGGCCAATATCTTTGTTTCTTTGAAATTTTCCTTTTCTGCATCACTTGATTCATTTGTAGGCTTCTTTACTTTTCCTTTGACTAGATCCAAGACTTTATTCTTCTCGAGGATGCGACCCATCCTCTTTTTCCATGCCCTGTAATTGGATGCTCCTTCCAAGTTGGTTTCTTCCTTCATTGAGTTATAAATTGTTCTTGAAGATAGTAGGATTATTATATGATCATTTTCCTTGATGACCCTTATTCAAAATTCTTAAAACTCCTTATTCTCCTTTCAATAGATCTTCAGGTTTCCTTTTTCCTTCTTCTTGACCTTAGCTTTGATACCATGTCGGAAAATCAGAAAGGAAGAAAGTTTTTATTTATGTTGATGATTACTTGTGATATTATTATGCTCTTATTAACCTTATTGTGTTCTTTTAACTTAGTTCATCAAGCAATTATCAATAATGATAACATGAAGATCAAAGACAACAGATGTATGCGGACAATATCTAGGGGAAAACCCAGTCAACAACTCTTCCTTTAATATTTTCACGAGATGATCTAAGACTCCTTGACCTAGACACAGACTTCCTATAATTACCAAGTCAACCCTTCCTTTATTCTACAGATGATAATGTTCCAGCAACAACTTCGATCTTGCAGTAGTAGAATTTTGATTTCCTCATCAATAAAACTTTGACCCAACAATACAACTTCAATCTAGCAATAGAACTTCAACTTCTCCAGTAGATATTCAACCCCATTAGTAACCCAGTAACTTTGTATTAATGAGAAAGAGAGAGCCCAAAACTTAGAATTTTATCCTTCTTCTACAATTCTAGTTATTCTCTTGGAATTTCGCACCTTTCATGGTTCTACTGCTTGTATATCAAACATGTGAGCGAGTTTTTTCAAATAAATCGAACTTCCCTTATTTATAGCCTCTTTTGGAGTTTGAATTACCCTGATGTAGGCCAACTTGATCAGCTAATTTCTGACTTGGCATGGAGGTGAAAAATGACTTATTTTACTCAATAATAATTCTTTTTACATGATTGAAAAACCCAAAAAGGGTCTCATTAAATGGACAATGGCTCTAATGACTTAATATAAAACCTAGAAGTTATCAATGGAGACTTTGACCTAAAATGTGATGAACCAAGCATGAAACCCATGCTTTAATAAGTCATAATAATAGTAATAATAATAATTTATTTTATTTATTTTGATAAATACATTCATTATGACTCAAATACAATTATGATGACTGAACCTAGTTACATTCTTCAACAATCCGACCTTTGGATCAAAAGTTATGGATTTTCAAATTTCTTGTTGTAATTCTTAGAGACAACCTCTGGATTGCAAAGAGACCAGTGCCTAAGACATCCAAATTAGGTGAGTCTGTGATTTTTCTCTAAAAGGTTTAGCTACACCCATTTTTATGTCACTTGTGATTTATATTTGGTTGGTTCAAAACGACATGGGAGAGTACACATTCCGTGATACTTTCATACAATACAATTACATGACAATATAATGCATAAATCAATTGTGACCAATTTCATTCAAGAACTTACATCTCATTTACTTTTGTATAGGTGTGATAGCAACCAATATTAGAAGGAGAAGTTCATTTACATAGAGCTTGGAAGAGCAAGAATTCTACACATACTATACTTAGAAGGAAATGACAAACATAAGATGATGGTGGATGCTAAGATCAATATAAGTCACTTTAAAGACTCGATTTCCATAGTTCACAGAGGCATTCATCATCAAGAATTTGATTAAAATGAATTTGTAATCAATAGGATATAAATATAGAAACTATATGACATGGAAAGCTGAGACGAGAATGAAACACTTATGAAAATATTAAAGATAAGAGACATACTGTAGTACCAGAATGAAGGAATCATCACTGATTTCTCATTAATATCATGTGCAAAACATTTATAGATCGAACCAGAGACTTGCTCTCAAAAATTAATACAGAGTCCCTTTCGAAAAATAATGAACCCTTTCTTTGTTCATCAAAATCACATATATAGGCCTCCATGAGGAAACGGGCCATTAGAGAGATATTCTTTCTTGATTTAGTTCATCATGTTAAAATATATATATTAAGACTTCAGCGTGTGCACATGCACAACTATTTAACTAAAATATACTGATTAAAATTGATCAAATTAAAAAATAGTAAGTAAAAATAACATAAAATTATTTTAAAATTCCAAAGTTTGGCATGCTCTGGATATTTTTTAAGGGTAGTTGGATGACAAGGTTTGGTGAGGCACATGTAGAGGCCGAGGAAGAACCATTTGCATGATCAATGGATCAACGAACAATTCACATATTTCCCAAAAATCTTGAGGAGGTATAGGAACAACACTACACGTCTTTGAGTTAATATTAAGCTCAATCAAGCTTGAATAGTTGAGTCTACGATGAAAGAGACTTTTGACCATCCCAAGCAACTAAAATTCCTTTTTTAAGAAGTTCACTATAGTTTTCCCTTTCAAAGTAGTTTTTTTTCTCATGGGAGGACCATTCCTTAATCTTTTATTCAATCATTTTCTTATTACACTACTCTCGTGGCAACAATTTTCCACGAGAGCCCCAAAGATTAGGTAACCCAGCCACAAGAACCTATCAAATTCTTCATTGAAAATAGCCACATCCTTCTGCAACTTGATGAGATTCTGTTCTTCTTTGACTCAGGCTTCTTCCTTTGAAATTACCTTAAACATATCCACCACTGTATTGTTCCTGTTTGCTATATCCATTGGCCGCAACTCCTTTACTGGCCTGTCCTTTAGGAAATGAATAAATTTCAATGAAAACTGGGAGTTCCTTATAGTCCTCTCTTTACTATTTATGATTGATGGTTCACTTTGTACATAGATAAACTTTTTCTCATGTATCAAAGTTATATGTCTCTTACTGAGATACATCTCTTGGATGATCTCATCCCATACCAATTGCGTAGCTTTGAGGGTAGACATATTTCCTTTGAGCTTATCCTTCAAGTCCTTTATTTCCTATGTGGAAATCTGTAGATCCTTAGTGACATTATTAGATTTTATAACAGAGGCTTGCAACTTCCTTTCCTTCTAAGCTAATTGGGCTTTAGTAGCATCCAAATCCCTCTAGATCTTCTTTAGTTCTTCTTCAGAAATTTGAAGCTCAGTTATTGCCTAGGTGAGGAAATCAGTGGGATTCTTAGGATCTCTAGGCACTACTATCATACAAACATGGGAGGCAACCTTGTTTTGTAGTTCAGTCATTGTCTGTTCCAAGGCCAATACCTTATCCTTACTTTCATCCAACTCCTTCATTAGTGCCTCCCTTTCCATCTTAACCTGGGCCAGTTCCTCTGTCTGGACATGTTCACCGCTAGGCATCTTTATTTTTCATCTCAACTCTTGATTTTCCTACTGGGTTGATTTTAAAATTACTGCCACTACTGACTTGTCCTATGGATCTACTCCCAACTTAATGGTCAACACTTTTTAGGACTTCTTATGTAAGGATAGTTCTCTAGAGTTGATATTTTCCATCTTCGCCTTATTAAAATAATTTCTCTATATATGTTTCAACTTTGTTGATGGTCATGAGGTTCTTACCTAGATCATTGTATAGCATCTCTCCAACTTTCTTGTGTGAGTTCAAATTTTCTACCAAAGGTACATTGTTAAATCTAGGGAGACATCCAAAATCTAGAATTGAGGCCATGTGGGCAGGGACTGTATTGATGGATGCTGAAGTCTTATCCTCATTTCTTATTTTTCCGGGTCCATAGTAGTTAACACTCTGGTGTGAAGAGGTATTAACTTAGAAGCCATTTCCCTATGAATTCTCTCCTTGGCTTCCCATTGTTAACTTGGATAACCTTTCGTAGAGTCCAACTTGACCCTGAAGCATCAAAATTGCCTTCAGAATTTGGGATAACTACTTCGGTTGAGGATGTAGGGGAGGCTACCACTAGTGGAATCGCAAAATTAATTTGGAAGCCTGGGTGGTTAGACACTTCTTTCTCTAGATGTATACCCACTTCTTCTTCTTCTTCTTCATGTTCTTGTCCCTATTCCTATTCTTTTTCCTGTCTTCTTGCCTTTTCACTTACATGTTCTTCCTCCATTTCATTCTCCCCTGTTGAGTCAGCGATCCTCTTTGATTCTTTTCCCATGATGATTAGGGATTCGATCTCCATATCTGTATTAAGAGGCCTGTTAGAGTCGGTCTAGTTATCCCTCCATCAGAGATCAAAGCTCTTTTTTGCATTTCATGTTTAGGTGTCCCATCAATTTCGATTAGTTGCATTTCGTTAGGCATGCCATAACTCTAATGGAATGGTTTGTGTCACTCATTCCCTTCATGTTTGGCATTGCTGGTTCAGGTCTGTTCATAAAAATCAAGAGGTCATATTTCTAGGTCATGACAAGTGTTCTCGGTCATTAGGTCTAGGGTTAAGTCAATTTTGTTTTGCAAAGTCTAAGAAGACCAGCAGGCCAAAGGGATGTCCTCGATAGGTGGTTATCTCAAAGATTTTTATCATTATACAGATAGATTAGGACTTCTCTTCAAAACTCTGTTTTGAAGATAAGTCGTTATCTCATTTTTGTAATAAATTTTCAAAAATTTCAGTTCTTGAATTGTCCAGGCGCAGCCTTGGTCTCCTTTTCCAGATTATATCACAGCTATCCCTGCAAAAAATTGTAAAAGAAAATCATTATTTCAACCAAAATTAAGGAGGAAACCAAAAAGTCAGAAGTCTATTAATCCTGAAAAAGTGTCAACGACAAAACATTACAAGATGGGTTATGGACCAAGCAAAAATCAAAAGGGAGTCTTTATAAAGATATTTCAATACATTTTCAACTCATTGTACATGCCAAGAGTGGAGAAGATCGTTCCAAATCGAATTTTTGAGTTTGAGTGGAGGTTGGAGCAGTTTTCAGGCGTGCGATGCACTAGGCTAGGCGCGCGATGCATTGGTTGCACGCGGCGCACTGGGAACAAAGCCACAGTGTAAAATTACAATTGCGTGGTGCATCAGGAGCGCGCGACGCACTGGGTAAGGTGTGCGATGCACTGGGTAAGGCGCGCGGCGCACTGGGTTTGCAGCCCGAAACTTGTTTGGAAATGCATCAAATTGCCTCCTCTCCACATCAATTGTTAGGTAGGCTCATATCCATTACCTTTTCTTGGATTTTAAAGGTTAATGTGATGGGTTCATGAAATGTTTGCTGTAGAGATCCAAGTTGGAAAGCCCTCCTTTGTGAATGTAAAAAAGTGTTGTAGGGTTTGAAAACAGTGTGTAACCAAGGTTGTGTTTTTCCCCCATTTCCCTTTGATTCTCATTCCCAAATTCACCCATTATTCTTCCCCATTAATTCCCTCATTAATCCTACACTACAATCCCTAAAATCCTAGTCCCTCACCTCTATTAAAAACACATTAATCCTACCTAACATCCCAAAACCCCAAATCCAATATTTTCATTTCCATTTCCTTCCCTTATTACATTTTATTTCCAAAGTCCCTAATTCCCTAATGTTTTCCCTTTCCTAATATTCCCTTGTGCATTTGTTTCCCCTTAATCAAAGCATTTTTAGAGCAAAGAACAGTTTACAGTTAATTGTACGCATAGTTTTATACATCAGCATATATATTCCAGCATATCTTGTTTTCAAAGTCATGTCAGAGACGGAGTCAGTCTATGAGCAGGAGTATGACAGTGATTCTACACTGGAGGTTAATGTGCCACGGAGATATCACAAAAGTGGCAAAGGTGGTCAGCATGTCAGGGAGGAGCCTACTTCTTTGGCTCAATTGCAGGCTTGCCCACTTGTAATGGATTGTTTTCAGCGTCAATCATGTTTCCAATACTGTGAGATGATCTCACAAACTCAGCATCATCGTGAACTAGTTCGATTATTTGTTCTGCATTTACATGATGGTCATGTAAACCTCGCCGGAGTAAATTTCTCCTTGTCACCAGAGACTATTGCTCAGGCCACCGGGATACCAAATGTAGGAGAGGAATGGAGCAAACACCAACAATTAGACAGATTCTACTATGAGCCATACATCAAACCCGGGTATATGAGACACTTGAGTACAGTTTTTCCTTTCAGATTCCTGAGGGATGAGTTTGCACCATTGATGAAACTCATCATTCAGTATTTCAGTTGCGAGGGAAGATTCTCGCGTCTCTATGCGTACCATGTCCGTTTGTTGATGCATTTCAAGAGGGTACATATGATGAACATTCCATACTTCATGTGTCGCAACATAGAGAGGATGGTGAATTTAGTACAAAGGAAGAGCCCAGCACATCAGTATAAGAGCATATATCATTACGCGCTGATAAAAATCATAGTGATACATCAGTTGACACAGCAGGGCATTACTTGGGAGGATTTCATCTCCTGTGACTTCTTCTCAGCGCTACAGCTGCCTCCCAAGATAGTTCATGATGAGGGAGCACCTTCACACCAGTGAGACATTCTTGAGACTGAGCATATAAGTGCTCCTCCATATGTGACATACCAGCGAGGCCACAGGGCCTTATTTGCATCTACACGACGAATACTATCTTCACCCAGGGTGGAAGGGGTCTCGTTGACTCCATCAGCAAAACAAGTATTATCTCCACATCATGTGGAAGGGGTCTCACCTTCTTCTTCAGCACAGGTATAGATCCAAGATAGGGGCAAGAGGCCCATGCATGATGAGGGTCCTTCAGGAGGCCAGGACATGGATTTCATTGATGTTGATGCGAGCTCTCCTAGCTTGGAGCTAAAGGAGATCATCCGGGAGCAAAGGATTGAGAATGACTCACTGCAAAAGAAATTGCAGATGGCTAAGCAGGTGATAAACTACTTGGAGCAACGCAACAAACAGCTAGAGGATGAACATACACTTTATGAGCTGCGGAAAATCTGTGAGGATCGAGAATTGGCCTGAAAGAGACCCAGTGATATGACACCAATTGATTGAGAGTCTATGCTCATCCATCTGAAAACTCATCTGGAGAAATTATTGGCAAAGGAAAAAAGAGACAAAGACATGCTTCGTCATATGAAAACTCCTTATTGGGCTCGTATGCATGTCTGCAAAGCAAAAATGAAGATTCTAAAGAGGCGATTGAGCAAAGCACTAAAACAGAGAAAAAATCCCGATCCACTCCAAATTTTGGCCGAGGCTTCATTAGCGGAGCACAATACATGATGGAGGGTATCCACTCCGAATTTGAGCAAATTCGGAGAAATTTTTGTCATTTTGAAAATTTTGTCCTAAAAACAGGTTTTTTGGCTCAACACATAGCGCGTCGACTTGCGCGCTTAAGATTGGGACACTTGATGGAGGAAAAATTTACATTTCGGGGTTTGTCATGATTAATTATACATGCTTAGCTATTGCCAAAGCATTTCATTAAGTTCTGAGTGACCAAAAGGCTCAAAAACACCATGAAAATCACCTTTCTCCCACCTTTTGCACCAGCAGGAAGTACTTCCGGGAGAAAGACATTTTGAGGGGGAAAATGAGCTCCAAATTACAAAATTCCACTTGGGCTGGATAACAGACATCCAGTGCTTTACAACCAGCTATTGTGAGCTTGATTTGGATGTCAGAAAGTGCCCCAAAAATAGGTTGAAAGGCACGCGACGCATAGGGCTCAGGCGCGTGGCACACAGGGCTTTTTGGCCAAATTTTCATCTTTCAGCTCAGGAAATGCAGTCAGTTTGACCAGTTTTGATTTGTGATGTGATTTTTCACTCCTCTTGATGTAATTAATGAAAAATGATGTTATTTTGACACTTAGTTACTTGTTCTAGAAGATTCATTCACCAAAAAATGAAAATTTAATGAATGAATTGGTTTCCTACCTTATAGAGGCAAGTTGTTTTGACTGCCTAGATTGTACCGCTTTGTTTAGAGTTGGTTGAAACAGCTCCTAGGATGATGAGCTCGACCCCTAGAGGCAAGGGAATGGGTTGGCTTGCCCATATTATGTATTTTCTAAGTCATTTTCAGGGTTGGACTCTTAGGAAAAGCTTGACACTCTATTGTACATATTTTATCTGCATTTTTGGCAAAGGAAAGACCAGGGTTTTGCAACACTATTTAGGATTCATGTGGCTTTATGTGTTGATGGTGTGCTTCTTTCAGTATTTTTAAGCTGTTAATGTGTATCACTTTCATTCTCTTATCTTCTGCAATTGAACAAATGAAGTGTTAAGGTAGAATCCATAATTTGCTATGCTCTGCCTTTAAGTTTGTTTGATTTTCCATGTTTTCATCTGTTTATGGAGAATCCTTGAAAGTTTCTTTCTCTCCTTAACTTATCACCAGTCAGATCTAGCCATTCATTCTCTTTAAAAGCATCAAGACAATCGCCTACCTTGCCCCAAGTAGACCTCTGCAAAAACTGTGCCTCATCCCCACACCCAAAATTGCCTTTCCCTTGAATTCAACTAAACTTCAAAAAATCAATTTCAAACTCCTTATACTTCATACTTAGCCTAAACTTAATTACCAATTTAGTCATCTTGAGCCTCATTGATCACCTGTTGCCAAGATTGACCCGGAGAGAGCCCTCTCCTGTCCTCGTAGGGCTAGCTACGAGGCTGAGCGTGGTTTGATGTAGCCTTGAGTTTTACCTTATTTCAGCCTAAGGTAGATTTGAGAGCTAACATAATGGAAACCATACTGGGGAAGAAATCTCAATGGTTTACTTGTTGATGTGTTTGTTTCATGAGTCTTAGACAGAGTCTGAAGTCACGCCAGGTAGCTTTCGAAACGCTTTTGCCATGCATAAGCGGAAGTAGATAAACGCTGCTTCAGTCGATCTTCGGTTAGCTTGTGAACACTTGATTTGCAAATCACCCCAGTAAACTTGTTCGTTCTAGACCTTTGGATGATTGAGTCTAGAAGTCGATAGGCTGAATTACTTATATTCCTTCGATCTTTTGACAAAACACACTGGCTTCAAAAAGACATATAAGAGCTAATCCATATCCTAATCCGCCCCCTATCTATGAAAATCCAAACTTGATTCGAAAAATCCTTCGCCAAGAAAGCTCTGCGACTCCCGTGATTAAATCACATTCATGTCCTACAATTTTTGAATATCTTGAAGAACTTGCTTTTGATGAGAAGTTTGAATTGTCATTGTTCAAAACCAAGTCTGAAAATGCTCTTGATTCTATAGTTCCAAATCCTGATTTTGTTGCCGCCCTTCAAATCGAAAAGTCTAACAAGTCTATTGAGAATTTCATTCTAAGACAGCTCCAAACTACAATTGAGGTTACGAATATCATTGATTTTCTAGAAACTGCATCTACTACCATTGGATCATCTATTATGGCATCCACCTCTAAACATCCTACTGAACTGCCTTTCATTCCTACCATCCCTGTACAACCCATCATTTCTGATCAGAAGTTTGCAATCAATTCGCCTTCATCTACTGTTTCCACACCTAAAACTACATCTCCTCCGCACACACCTCCTCATACACCTCATACCTTAGTTGCACCTACTCCCCCAACATCTCCAAGGCCGACTGCAAATCCACCAAGAACCATGGCTGCCAGATTTGCACCCCTTGCTTTGCCGACAAATTTGGATCCTATGCCTGCTGATTATTAGAGCAAGATTCCTATATTCAATGGCACACCACAGAGTATATCAGCTCAGTAGCATATTGTCAGAATGACGAAATTTTTGGACCTGCATGAAATTGATGTGGAAAATGTTTCAATGAGATTGTTTGCCCAGACTTTTGGAGGAGAGGTTCGTAAATGGTTCAGGGCTTTACAAGCAAGAGTATCAATACATTACAGGAACTTCAGAATTTGTTTCTAGATCGGTGGGAAATGAAGAAAGATCCGTTGCAAATCACTTCAGAGTATACCAACATCAAGCGTAATCCTGGTGAGTCCGTTCAGGATTATATTATTAGATTTAATGCAGTGTATAATGCAATTCCAGATGACTTAAGACAATCTAAGAAGTCATCTCTTCTTAAATTCCTGGACGGTTTTGATCCGGAAATGGTTTATTCACTACGAGACAGAGATCCGCCTACCTTAGAAGATATGCAAAAGATTGTTGTTAGTGTTGAGGCAAATCTGAATTATAAGAGAGCACGGTTGAAAGCAGAGAAAAGAGTGACTATAAAGGAAGAGTCTACATCAGAACCACCTTGGCTTCGTGAGATGGAAAAAATGTTCAAAAGAATGAACCTTGATAAATCAGAAACGCAGATTCGTAATCCAAATTACCGTGGCCAGCAACAACCACAGTTTAGAATTAAGCAGCGTGAACAAAGAGCACAAGAGCCGGCAGCCCAGCAGCAGATTAAGACTCCTCTTTTGCAGAACTTTGTGAGTCAAGATTCAGATGATGATGTTGATGTAGTAGGGGACCAAAATCACTTCTTTACTCCCGACGATCTGCCCATTTACATCAGTGAAGATGAAGAGTATGGAGAAAGTTCAGTCCCCCAGCAAGATGAAGATTTTATCTTAGCAAATGATGTAGATTTAGATGATTACCAAAGAGGATATTTGAATGCCTTGTCCACTCAACAGAAGCAGTACTCATTGAGAAACCGAGATGTGCCCATAACTCCAATTCAGAAAAGAAAAGAAGCTATAGAACCAAAGACAGATTCACCCATACCACAGAAAAAAGGAAAAGAGACAATTGATCCCACAACTAGCAAAATATCATCAGCAGAAAGGACAAATCAGGCAAGTATAATCAAGGATAAGAAGGAAGTTCCGGTTAAAGAAGTTGAAAAACTTTTAGCATTTAGTTTGGAAAATGAAATTTCCAAATTAAAAATATCCATTCCTTTGAAAAAAATCATGAAGAACAGCAGCTACCATGGTCAAGTCTCTAAAATTCTAAATTTTGATCCAAATTGACACGGTAAACGTTGAAGATGATAAGCTAGAATTGATATTTGGGCCTGCATTAGATGGTGAGTCCCCTGACAGTGATGTTCCTCCCTTTTATATCAGTTTGAGATTGCATGAATATGTATTGCACAATGCTATGTTCGATTCGGGTGCTTCGCACAATTTGATGCCAAAGGCAATCATGGAGAAGCTGGGACTAGACATTACAAGGAAATATCATGATTTGTATTCATTTGATTCCAGCCGTGTGAGATGTATCGGGCTCATCAAAGATTTGGTTGTTAGCTTAGACCAAATTCCATCGAAGAATGTTTTGATGGATGTGGTTGTGGCGAACATTCCTCCGCGATTTGGGATGCTCCTTTCAAGATCTTGGGGGGCAAAATTGAAAGGTACACTACAGTTAGATTTCTCTTACGCAACAATTCCAGTCTTTGCTATCGAGAGTAGAAGATGAAATACATGATAACCAGCAAAGAGAAGCCAATCTATCATCCTGTAAATTATGTACATACAGATTTAGAGTCATTTGTGTTGCTCGTTGATAGTTTTAATGATCTAGATAGTCAGTTAGTTCAGGTGGAAGATATACCATAAATCACTGAGAATTTTAGAGAAGTTCTGAAAAAATAAAGAAGAGAAAAGCAAACTATTCTGGAGCAATCAGCTAAAGAAAATGGGCAGCAAACAGAAAAAACAGAGCTAGTACAATTTCAGCATTTAGATGACGATGAAGATGGTCTTTGGACCATGGATTTTGATGGCACAGTAGGTAGTGATGGAGCTAGAATTGGTGTTTAAATTCGCAGTCCAGTTTCTGTTGGAAATAATACTGAGAGGGGGGATGAATCAATATTATCACATCAATAAAACCTTTTCATTTCCATATTCAGATTCATATATGCTACTTCCACAACTTCTTATGATTCAATTAGTTGATCCTTAATGAGTGCATTAGAACATTATCAACCATATTAATAGTAAACAGGGGCAGTAAAATAGAACAGATCATCACACATAAGCCACACACATGAACACCATGATATAAGGTGGAAACCCAATGTGGGTGAAAACCACCTGCTGCAATATGTCTCTATCTTCTTTCAATTAGAAACTTCTTTTTACAATTGTA